>QLTV01000804.1:298865-319438 GCA_003457575.1 Thermophis baileyi
CAAACCATTACCAGCAGCGCAGCATGAATACCTGCGTGAGATGATGTGCCTTAATTGATGTTTTGATGGATAACTGATATTCGCCCTACTGACAAAGAAGGGGTTTGTCACTACGTTCATTTTAATTTGTCAGCAGGACTCTTATTCTGAAATGACACTGTATACTGATATGAAGTTCTCATGTGATACCTGTACTGCGCATGTGTTAATCTTTCCTTTGTTCTCTTGGTTCTTCACCATGTAGACACAGACTTAGGTGTTCTTATTTTTGTTATGAAATATATTACTTTTATTCTTTCCTGGACTCCGGTCTTATTATTGAGAATTGAGAGCAGGGAAACAAGATTCATTTCACCTCTAATTATTTTTCTCCGCAACATCCCGTGGCGAGTTGTCCCGTGGCGAGTTGTCCCACGATGACTTGGCCATGGTGAGTTGGCTGTAGCATGGTGAGTTGGCTGTGGTAAGTTGGCCATAGCAAGTTGTCCTAGACCCCTTTATAGAAGTATGCATTAACTCCAAGCAAGCCATCTGTAGGAAGTATTGGCTCTGTTTTTGATCATATGTTGCATGAATTATTTTGTTCTGACATAATTAACACAGACACTGACTATTATTACTCTTGTTAACTGGGTTTTTGAAGTTTTTTATGGTGAATCATCAGAAATGTTTCTATGGAAAGACAACTGTATTAGCTTGTTGTCTCCATATTTTCATTTATTATGTGAAAAATAACAAAGATCTCAAGCACAGCTTTCTGAATTTATGTGTCCCTTCAGCTAGAATGAATGAAAGTGTCCTTGGAAGCAAAATTCAGAGTATTTCCTGAGACATAGTTAGAAGGCTTTGCATTGTTGGGATCATGCTTTGCATTGCAATATTGCAAAATACAAAAAGCAGGGGGGTTAATCCCATATCATGTGGCTTCTCCAATTTGGGGCTAATTAATTTGATAAATCATAATTTTCCTGCTTGTTTGAGAGCTCGTTATATAATAAGTGCTAACTGCTTCATCAAGTTTGTGACAGGACCTCAAGAGAAGCATTGCTTCATTTACCAAAATGTACAGGTTTTTTTTTTTTAATGGATTGGGCAATATGGTGTGGATACTGTATATAACAAGAGCCTCCTTTGTCTCACAAAAAGAATCAGAAGGTGCTCCTGCAATGCTAACATGTCCATCAGAACCTTAGTAATTTAAAAAAATGATAGTTTTTAATCGAATGTGTCTCTTTGGAACAAAGATCTTAAAACACTTCATCATTTTGTTTCCAAAATGATTGCAATTCAAGAGGCTTAATTATGCTCATAAAATTACAAGGAAACCTTGTTAATTAAAATATGTATAATAAAATCCAAGACTGAGTTGGGAAGTAAAGCAAGGAAATAGCATAAGTGTAAAGCTAGAAACAGATACAAGTTATGTAAGTGTTATTAATGCCATGCCATCGGCCCTTCACAGTTGGCCTTTTATGTGTTTTTGGGTGCCTGAGCAATTCATGTCTTGGTAATTGAACAGTTAGCCATGAGGCATGAATGGGAAATACATGGAATATGAAGACTAAATGTAAGTGTCCCATGATTTAGAGCAGCGGTTCTCAACCTGTGGGTCGCGACCCCTTTGGGGGTCAAACGACCTTTTCACAGGGGTCGCCGCACGCACTAGCCCGCCATCTTG
The DNA here is from genome assembly GCA_003457575.1 of Thermophis baileyi. Lineage (NCBI taxonomy): Eukaryota > Metazoa > Chordata > Lepidosauria > Squamata > Dipsadidae > Thermophis > Thermophis baileyi. The sequence goes on from QLTV01000804.1 coordinate 300,544, forward strand.
GAAATGCTTCCAGTTCGGCCGTGCCTGCGGGTCGCCGGACAGCTGGTAGCCACGGAAGCGGGAGACTTCGCCCACCTGCCCGGATGCCGCCATTTGAGTTCTTTTACCCTCTGCGCATGCGCAGAATGCTTTGCGCATGCGCAGAGGGTAAAAGAACTCAAATGGCGGCATCCGGGCTGGTGGGCGAAGTCTCCCGCTTCCGTGGCTACTGGCTGTCCGGCGACCCGCAGGCACGGCCGAACTGGGAACATTTCACCCCTGGTGCCATGCCCCCTTTGTCACCTCATCGCGTGCGGGGAGGGGGAAGGGAGGGGTCACGGCGGCGGGGAGGGGGTCACGGGGGGTCACGGCATTAAAAAGGTTGGGAACCACTGATTTAGAGCAAAGTCCATACAAGTGCATATTTTAGTCAATAGCTAAATGTGCAAGAAGCTTATATTGTTTATGTTTACAGCTACTCTTTAATCTAAGAGGTATTCTGAAGAGTTTCCTTTAAGTTAGAAAGAGTTCTCAGTCTTTGTAAGATCTTTTAATTAATGCCCAGATGAGATTACTTAAGAAGGGTAGTCCCTGCTGGACTGATGTGCTATGTGGGAATTAATATGCAATTGAGATCTTCTAACTAAAGAGTGTTTTAAAAGACTAAATTCCAAATTTTAAAGAAGTAGAAGGAAGACAGGCATACATACCCTCCTTAGCATTTAGTGGCAAAAATTCAGAGGAAAAAGAAAATGAGAAACTTTTCCATATGTAAATACAAATTGTAGATGGGGGGGAGGTGGTAGATGTTTGGTGGCAGACAGACCTCCCAGGAATTTGAAGATGGAAAGAAAATAAGAGGGGTGTGTGTCTTAGTGCTGGCCGGTGCTGTTTGTGTGAGTCAGCTTAGCAAACTCTTTGGAATTCTGAACCTACAATCCGTTGTTGCTGGGATCTCACACTTGTTCAGCCAGTCACAGCTGACAACTCTTTGAAGTAGACCAGGTCAGGAAACAGATGCTGCAAAGATTCCAGAAATGCTACTTTGCTGTTGTAGGTATGATAACAGGATTTTGAAAGCCTGTCAGAATTGAAAATTTCACTGGATTCTAGTGCCTGTTGGGAAAGCCAATTTGAATCCAACTCTTTGTTCAGAAACAATCTTTCCAAAAGAAGGAAATACAGGTTAGCTACGTTTGAGTTATAAGCATAAAGACAGAGGTGCTAACTTGACTTCTTCTCAATTCAATAAGCCTTGTGTCTCCCTGCTGCTTTATCAAGTCCCCTCATTCAAAACAACAGACTGATGTACATGGGAAAGGGTCCTCTCTCCCAGGTGAAAATACCTATCTCTTCACCTGCTATCCAATTCACAGCCAGCCATAAATTTTGCTTGTCAGGCTGGGTGGCTGGCTGTTGTTGTTTTTTTAACACTCATGGCTAGCAAAGAGAAAAATCATAGAACTCTTATTTTTAAAATTTCTGTATTCTGTGCACCTTTCTTCCCCCCCTAGCCTTCTTTTTTTCCTGTAGAATACATACACCCACTTGATTTCTCTGCTTTTTCCATCCTCAAGTTACTGACATGAATAAAAATTCACTGTACCATCAATCCATAACAATGTAGTGAAATCATAAGCAGCTACAATGTTTGTGGATATGAAGAGAGGGGAAAGGGTTTCATAAAGACTCATTGAGTCTGTCATCTGCACCTCCATAACTGTCTGGTTTGGCTCTGCAACCAAACAAGACAAACACAGACTTCAACAGATAATTAGAACTGCAGAAAAAACAATTGCTACCAACCTGCCTTCCATTGAGGATCTGTATACTGCACGAGTCAAAAAGAGGGCTGTGAAAATATCTACCGACCCCTCACATCCTGGACATAAATTGTTTCAACTTCTACCCTCAAAAAGATGCTATAGGGCACTGCACACCAAAACAACTAGACACAAGGACAGTTTTTTCCCGAATATCATCACTCTGCTAAACAAATAATTCCCTCAACATTGTCAAATAATTTACTAAGACTGTATTATTACTATTATTCTTCTCTTCCTTACTAGTATCTAACTCTTCCCACTTATTACTATAACCATGTTGCTTGTATCTTTCAATTAGATTGTTTTTATTTGTTTCCTAATACGATTTGATAGCTTATTAGTAACTTTGACTATCACTAAGTGTTGTATCTTTTTATCCTTGATGAATGTATTTTATTCTCCTTATGTACACTGAGAGCATATACACCAAAGACAAATTCCTTGTGTGTCCAATCACACTTGGCCAATAAAGAATTCTATTCTGTTCTATTCTATTCTATTCTATTCTATTCTATTCTATTCTATTCTATTCTATTCTATTCTATTCTATTCTATTCTATTCTATTCTATTCTTTTGTATTCACAAAATCAAACACAGAGCCTCAGACGTAGAAAAGGAACATAAAAACAGAAGTTGGAAAATGGATCAAACCTCATTTCTTCAAATTAGATACATAGCTCCTTAATATTGATCTGTTTCTTTGGAGCCCTCTAGGCAACCTAGAAGAGTTCATTAAACCAACCATCATTCAGTAACAAGCATCTCATTACACCATCTCTCTTCATTCTCTTCTGTCAAGTATTCATCTGAAGCCTCCTGCCAGCATAGACAAGGCTGGTTGAATTCCAAGTTTTAAATTAAAACAACAAAAATGTAAAATGCTGTACCAGGAAACTTTGCATTTGGCAGAGGTAATGAAATGTGTGAAATATAATGCACAGTGATTCTAAAAAGGGCCAGATTCAGTTTTCTAATAAATCACATTTAACAAAATCAAATCCACATTAGCTGCTATTTATTCTTTGTTCACGTTTTGAGCCTTGGTAAGCTCTTTTGAAGTAGTAAAGGAAAGTATATAAGCCATATGATATTTACTATTGATCCGTGTTAAGTTAATAAAACACTCCAAGAACAAATCAGTGCAAGGAAAGCAGAGGTTGTCCCTCAAGAATAAGAGGGGGAAAAATGAGGTTAGCAATAAGCTTACCTCTCATTCTAACTGCAGATAAATCCTTGGGCTCAACCTCCAACATCTCACAGGTTCTTTCTTGCAACCTTCTTATTCTCATATGACAGAATCAGTCTGCCTATCTTCATGCACAAATGGCCTGTTCCAGCCATTCAGCTGAAAGTATGGAAGGTTCATACTGAATAACGAACAGGGTGATACATGCTTCCCCCACTCCCTCCCTTTGCACTGGAGGAAAGAGCAACACCATGCTCCCTTACTCCTAATCCTCAAGTTGGTCCACAAAAATACCATGGCTGATGGTACTGAAGGTTTTTGAGAGCCAAGATGGATGCACCATACCCATCCTAGTCCCCTTGAAGATCAACAAGTATGATCAATGCCGTACTATAGCTGTATATAAAACCCAATTGAAAGAAATCCAGATACTTTGCTTCGTCCAAGGTCTTTTGAAGCTGTATCCTAATCAGCTTGGAGGAATGTTTGAAATAGGATAAAAGGTTTTCCAGTACCATTGGATCCAGCAATAGTTTCTTGAGGAGGGGATGCGCCACTTCCTTTTTAAGAACTGGCAGGACCACTTTTCCCTCAAGGATGTATTTACCATTGCTCAGTTCCAACAACATGTAGTTTCCCAGGAATCCTTGACCATCCAGCACATGGGAATAATACACAGATGGTCACACTTACAGCCTCAAGGACCATGTCCACTTCATCAAGATCAACAAGATCAAAACCTTCCTAGATAATCAAGACTGTCAAGATAATCAAGATCCTATGGAGTTTTGTCAACTCCATAGGATCTTACAAGCTTGACTCCAGCTCACAGCAGATACAGGCAGTTTTATCTGACATGCTTTGAATAGTCCTCACAGTGGCCTCTTAAATGTTCTTATTGCCCCTCTTTACAATGAAGGGACCAGTGATCTTGAACAGGGTTGGCTATCTGAAACTATGGTAAGAGCAGAAAATAGTTATGTTTTGCTGCTTTTGCTGCCACAAGTTAATTCTTAATAAAGGATCACATCCATGCTTTGTTGAGTTTACTTTTCATTTTCCTCCAGCAGCACTCTATCTCTTCTGTTTCCACAGTTTCCATGGTAACCATTAATTCCCAAGTGACCTCTGACTGTGTGCACCCAGGGAAGGTGGATTTAAGGTAGATAATACCATAAGTCTGAGGAACACCACTGCCAATGTAGTTACAACACTGAGTAGCTCAGACAACCACCTCCTGCCACCATCATCCATACAAACACTACATTACACTCCAGTTCACACCTTCTCTCACCTGGGCAACCAGATATAAAAATCAGCACTTTCAAGTCTTTTTACAACTGAGGCAAACTAAGAGTCATCACTGCTGACTGTTCCACCTTGGTTGCCACCCATCTCTTCACACCATCCACCAAAATGGTCTCTGTTGATCGTAAGTCTGCTCTGGTTTACAAACCAATTCTTTAGATAGCAGAGATGGAAGACTCCAGGAGCATTTACCAACAGATGAAATAAACAAAAATATTCTTCTAGTCTCACAACCACAAATAGGAAACAACTTGGCTTCTACCCAGAGTGGAAGCCTGGCAACAACTATAGGATGCAGATTGGTCCTCCAGCAAATCATTACCCTCCTACCAGTGGGTGCTGTCACCTAAGTGCCTGGACCTTCCAAACACTGAGGTTGAGCATCCTTGGGTTGCTATCACTGCTTTGCTAGGTGATTGGCCTCTGCTGAACATAATGCTAGCACCATTACCTGGTCAGTGATCACCACCAGCCCTTTTTCCTCTGCTGAACCACCTGGTCTTCAACATCTGTGCTGCAGGGCATTTAGCCTACCATGTTATAAGGCTACTACCAGTCTCCTTTATCAGCTCTCCATGTGACCTGGTGAGCTGCACCGGCCACTTCTACTTGAATGCTGTTTGATGAACACAATATCCTCCTTGGTCACTCAGGAGGCTCTGCTTTTGCCATCTCCTACACCACCATGAATTTTTATCTCAGGGGTATTTGGAGACCCTCTAGATCTCCCCCAATCCTTCACAACACACACAAAGCACCAGCAATATGTTTCCTCAACAACTTAACAGAATGACAGAGTTGGAAGGGACCTTGGAGGTCTTCTAATCCAACACCTTGCTTAGGCAGGAAACTCTATACCATTTCAGACAAATGGTTGTCCAATCTCTTCTTAAAAACTTCCATGGTTGAAGCATTCACAACTTCTGGAGGCAAGTCATTTCACTGGTTGATTGTTCTGTAAGGAAATTTTTCTTTAGTTTTAGGTTGGTTCTCTCCTTGATTAAATTCCATCTCCTGCTTCCAGGTGTCCCATATCTAATATTCACCTTCTCTTGGCACCATTGCTCCCCCTTTCTCCCTCTCTATGAGATAAAATAGTATCTTCTTTAACATCTAATAGAATGCTTAATCATGCTATATGCGTAGCATCCTTTAGAACACCTGAAACTCAAAACTCACCTTTATTAGGAATTTTAGAGAGAAGGGCTTAGAAGAAAAGGTGTACTGTTTTTTTCTGTGCTTGTGTAATTGAGTAGGGATTGACAAAAGGTACATAGGTAGGAATCTATTACTTGATCTCCAGCTCTCTACAGCATCACAATAGAAAGTCAGACTAACTCTGCTTCATGGCTAGCCATGTACTAATCACTCACTTCCCAACCACAGTTTCAGGTTAGAATTCTTGAGTTGTAGCAATTTAGATAGATTTCTACTTGCTTGGGCAGGTCAACAATAGTGTTGGGGCTCAGGGAGTACACACTGGTAACTGGCTCTGCTTCCTACAGTACCATTTTGCCTTTGGCTTTGTGTTTATTTACTTAGTTCTGCAATTTATATGCAGCTCAGTTCCAATAAGGCTCCAAAGAGCTCACAATAATACAGAAGTAAAAGAGAAAAAATTAAAAGGAGAAAAAACAAAAAAAAAACAATCAAATCCATGGACACACCAAGGCCAACAATGCTAACAGCAACAGTTGCCTCCTGTTGAAAGGAGACTCATAAAACTTCCAAAAACATTCTGGAGCATTTCCTGAATAGCAGCAGAGTTGGTGCTGATCTGATCTTTCATTGAGCACCATTCCAAAGAAGAGAGACCACTAGAGAAAAGATACGTCCCTTTTTAATGAAAAGAATGATCCATTAAAACTGGTACTCAAAAGGTGCTTTTCCTACTAGCTCTTATTGGACAGGCAGAAATGTCTGGGAGAAGATACTCTAGAACAGGGCTGTCAAACTCGCGGCCTGTGGGCCAGATGCGTCACGCGCTGGCTACGCCCACACCTGGTTTAGGGAAAGGGAAAAAAATCCCGATACATCACGTGACGACAAAATGACAACGTGAGTTTGACACCCCTGCTCTATAAAGTTCTCAGCAATGAATGATACCTTGAATAACCTGAATAACTTGAATACGGTCAGCCTATTCTCCAAAGCACCTGAAGGTAGGACAAGAAGCAATGGGTGGAAACTAATCAAGGAGAGAAGCAACCTAGAACTAAGGAGAAATTTCTTGACAAGTTAGAACAATTAATCAGTGCAACCACTTGCCTCCAGAAGTAGTGGGTGCTTCAACACTGGAGGTTTTTAACCTCCAGAACAACGATTTGTCTGAAATGGTTTCCTGCTTGAGCAAGGGGTTGGACTAGAAGATCTCCAAGGCAGAGGTGGGATTCAGCAGGTTCTGACCAGTTCTGGAGACCCGGTAGCGGTAATTTTGAGTAGTTCAGAGAACCGGTAAATACCATCTCTGACTGGCCCCGCCCCCATCTATTCTCTGCCTCCCGAGTCCCAGCTGATCGGGAGGAAATGGGGATTTTGCAGTATCCTTCCCCTGCCAAGCCCACCAAGCCACGCCCACCAAGCCACGCCCACAGAACCGGTAGTAAAAAAAATTGAATCCCACCACTGCTCAAAGGTCCCTTCCCACTCTATTATTCTGTTATGGAGGAGGATGCAGAAAACCAGTCATCTCCCTGCTTGGGCTGCTCCAGTTGCTCAGCAAATGGATACTGGTGGTGACCCAGGAATCATGGTGGTCGACTCAACTTATCTCATCAATGCCAGGAAAGAGTAGGGAGAAGCATAAGGCCTTTATTCTCCCTGCCCTATTCCCCTCATGTCACAGACCTTGAATTTGTAACCCTCCATTTCAATACAGCAAATTTTATCCTGAAAGACTGTACCATGCACACCTCTAAGAAAACTTATGTACATCAGTGCAAGCTCATTTAAGGACATCTTTGATTGTAGGAACCTCAAGATTTCTAGAAGTGCAAAAATGAAGGAAGAAAAGGAGAAGTGAGCATGCTACGAGCCAAAGAATAATTATTGGAAGGAGAGGTGGAGACTGGGATACGCTATTTTGGAAAAAAGAAGCACATAACATTCTGCACCACTCCATTTGTTGTAGATGCAAACAGTGCTTTTTAGACGGTCTTTCTAAAGTTTGCTCTGCAACCATTTGCTCTCCTCTGTGTAATGCACATTATGATAAGTTGTCCTCCGAGCCCAAGTGTATGAACGTTTCGCCAACTTGGCTTGCAAAGTTTACACTGCAGTATCATACTCCGTGCACTCTTTGTGTCTTATAAGCCCCATTGGGCAAATGGTGGCAATAACTCTAAAATTTTGGAACCCTTGGTGATTGTGATTCACTGATTTAAAAGGCTCTCTGCAGCCCTGTACTTATGTAATGAAATTCAGACTGAGAATAAACTTTAGTTATTTTCTCAGAGAACACCTAAGCTGTGTGCTTAATTTCATCTCCTCCAGATAGCCCCACATTAAGGATGAATACAGTCGTGGCGCTTCAGACGCTTATCATTTCAGGATTCGAACTCTATTTGATTTTTCATTGCCCTGCCATCAGGGAGGAGACTTCATTAAACCTTGTCTCTAATAATCAAATTAGCATCATGCAGAGGATATTTCTCATGGGGCGGTATTAGAACAAAATGCAATATTCGCTCCACAATTTTACCATTTCATCCTTCACAGCATGCGTATCAGCTCACTCGCTTTAAAAATTAACAGTCTGCAGCTTCCTGTGGCAGATAGTCCACTGCATAAAAACCTATGATAATGCCTATCTGTTGCGGTCTTAGAAATACAGCGTATCTCTGTGTTGTGCATGCATATCTGCAGAGCAGACCGAATTTCTCATTTTGGATCCGAAAGGTAATAGAGTATTGCTTAGGGCTTGGGCTCCGGCGTCCTTCTCTTTTGTTCTCAGCACACCTCCTCCTCCTCCCTTATTCTCAGTATATGAGTAATGTATATGTCTACAGAGTGGCCAGCATTGAATGCTCAGCTTCCACTGGGTCACCTTTGTCAATAAGAAAAAGATGAGATTTTCTTTCAAGTGCATCCATCATCTAGTAAGAAGCTGTAACCTACTGCTGAAAGAAAGAGATGTTTTATTCATTTGCTTCCGGTAAAACATTTGTGGATATATATTTTTTAATGTACTTTTACCCTCTCCTTCTGAATTCAGATGTTCACTATGGCAGCTTGTGTAATGTAGAAAGCATTAGGCCCACTCTCTGTAGGGAAACATTCTATAGCAGTGATGGCGAACCTTTTTTGGTTCGCATGCCAAAAGGGTGTGTGTGCACCAACGTTCCCTCTAACAAGGGAAATCGCCGTGCGGCAGTTTGAAACTGCTGCGCGGCGATTTCCTGTCACGTGCGCGGCCGCGCAGCAACGTTCCCTCTGACATGGGAAATCGCTGCGCGGCAGTTCGAAACTGCTGCGCGGCGATTCCCTGTGACGTGCGCGGCCGCGCGGCCGCGCACCTTAGAGGGAACAGTGGTGTACACATGCTAGTGTGCGCGCACGTGCCCACACCCATTCCCTCTCCCCACGCATGTGCAAACACCCCCCCCACTGTGCTGCCCCCTGCACATGCGCACAAACCCCCGCCCCCGCGCATGCGCAAAGGTTTCACTGAAGCCTGGGACGGTGAAAAACAGGCAAACGGGCAAACCGGAAGTTCGGAAAAATGGACTTCCGGTTTGCCCGTTGGGCCGTTTTTCGCACTCAGGGGCTTCAGGAAGCTTCCCTGAAGCCTCCGGAGTGTGAAAAACGGCCCAACGGCAAACCGGAAGTGCGTTTTTCCAAACTTCCGGTTTGCCCATTGGGCCGTTTTTTGCACTCCGGGGCTTCAGGAAGCTTCCCTAAAGCCTCCGGAGGGCAAAACAGCCTTCCCCAAGGCCGAAAATCAGCTGGCCAGTGCGCACATGCACGCTGGAGCTGACATAGGGCAACGCCTCGCATGCCCTCTGATATGACTCCACGTGCCACCTGTGGCACGCGTGCCATAGGTTCGCCATCACTGTTCTATGGTGACCAACGTCTCACTAGGTACAAGTAAATGATCTTCTCATATCAATAAATAATCTTGATGATGAAGCAGTTAGAAGAGCAACCCTTTCTTCATACCCATCCATCCAGTCTGAAAATGAACCAGCTAAAACTTGCATGGTCATCAGTGGACAGAAATAGGTCAAGGAAGTTCATATTGCTACCAAATTTGGACTGATTTGATTTGGAATACATAGAAGGCAGAACGTAAGTCCATCTTATAAGCAAAAATATTCTTCACTATGACATAATATCCAATATCTTTGTGCCGCTTCTAAGAAAATCTTTTTCCTCTTATGTGGCCCTACTCCAAACTTCAAGTATTTTTTTGTCCTTTTGTTGTTGTTGTTAGTTGCAAAATCATGTCCAACCCATCGTGACCCCATGGACAACGTTCCTCCAGGCCTTCCTGTCCTCTACCATCCCCCTGAGTCCATTTAAGCTCACGCCTATTGCTTCAGTGACTCCATCCAGCCACCTCATTCTCTGTCATCCCCTTCTTCTTTTGCCCTCAATCTTTCCCAGCATTAGGCTCTTCTCCAGTGAGTCCTTCCTTCTCATTAGGTGGCCAAAGTATTTGAGTTTCATGTTCAGGATCTGGCCTTCTAAAGAGCAGTCAGGATTGATCTCCTCTAGGACTGACCAGTTTGATTGCCTTGCAGTCCAAGGGACTCGCAGGAGTCTTCTCAAGCACCATAGTTCAAAGGCCTCAATTCTTTGGCACTCTTTTTTGTCCTAGATTGGTAGTATATGAAATATGGTGTGCCAATAAATTAATATTTCTGACAGAAATAAAAATCAACAGCAGATATTGGTCACCAGGTAATATATAGGAGGATATTTTTGAGATTTTACAGCCCTTGGTTTTTCAAAGCTGTGGAGTACAGTAGTCATTTTCTTTCTTCTGTTCATATGTGTAATCTGATATTGACAATACTTAATTCTAATTATGCATTCATTCCATAAACACTTCTTCATGATGAATTTGAATTTACAGAATAAAATACAGAATAACAGAGTTTGGAAGGGGCTTTGGAGGTCTTCTAGTCCAACCCCCTGCCCAGGCAGGAAATCCTAATCCATTTCAGACAAATTGTTGTCCAATTTCTTCTTTAAAATCTTCAGTGTTGGAGCACCACAACATTTGGAGGCAAGTTATTCCATTGATTAATTATTCTAACTCTCAGGAAATTTCTCCTTAGTTCTAGGTTGTTTCTCTCCTTGATTAGTTTCCATCCATTGCTTCTTGTCTTGCCTGCTGATGCTTTGGAGAATAGCTTGACTCCCTCTTCTTTGTGGCAGCCCCTCAAACATTGGAACACTGCTATCATGTCACCCCTAGTCCTTCTTTTCATTAAACTAGACATGTCCAATTTCTGCAACTATTCTTCATATGTTTTAGCCTCCAGTTCCCACATCATCTCTGTTGCTCTTCTCTGTACCCTTTCTAGAATCTGAACATCTTTTTTATATCATGGCAACCAAAACTGGATGCAGTTCCACGTGTGGTCTTAGTTCTGGTGTTGTGACTGAAACTCCTATTGTAACTTTTTTTTCCCCTTCCAATTTTTTTTTAAATGTACGGTTAAGAGTTTTAAAAATTTTAAAGGCTTATGCTTCTTTTTTGGGGGGGGTGACATTTCCATTGATCTTCACAAAGACATCACTCAGCTATGGATTTTGAATACTTTCTTCATGACCCAACATGACTATGATTGTTTTCTAAGCAAGTAAAATAATAGATTCTTTTTCTTCCCCAGAGTCTCTCTGAAGAAAACACATTAAATTGGAACTGATAACTAGCTATTTAAATCTCCAAGATAGGCAGCTAATGAAAAGAACTTTCATAGAGTTGAAAAAATTAAGGTGAATGTGTTCTATGCAAAAGTCTTAGAAAGAAAAAAGTGTAATCTTTGTTTTATTCATTTTACTGTCTACTTGATGGTCTGCTCTTGTTTATAATCTGATGGAGATTACACGAATAGGCCAATTTTCCTATAAGTGTATGTATCATTATATGTATTATCCTACAAGTGTATCATTATAGGTATAATTCTACAAGTGTGTCATTATATGAAAGTACCAATTGTCCTACAAGTATATCATCAATATGTATATTCATAAAATATGCATTTCAATATATATTAAATACAAATTAAATGTGTATATTTAATTTGCACATTTCAAATCAATATGTGTTTAATTTACAAATTTCTTACTCCCTGTAAGATAAGGGTATATACCAGTCCAGTATCTGGTTGTTGTTTTTTTTCATTTCATATAAACCAGAGGTGGGGAAATATGGCCCCTTTATGACTTGTGGACTTCAACTCCCAGAATTCCTGAGCCAGCCATGCTGGCTCAAGAATTTTGGCAGTTGAAGTCCACAGGCCATAAAAGGACCATAGTTCCCCACCCCTGATATAAACGATGCTGCGCTTCAATGGTTAGATGGCCTAGACCAGTGTTGGCAAACCTTTTCGGCACCGAGTGCCGAAACGGGAGCGCGTTTGCATGCGGGGGAGCACCGGAAACCAGAAGAGCAGCTCCCTGGCGTGCATGTGTGCCCCGGGAAGCTGAGTTTCTGGTTTCCGGCGTGCACATCAGGGGTGAAATGCTACCGGTATGGACCAGTTCGGTAGAACCATTAGTGGAAATGTGGCCTGGTTCGTTGAACTGGTAGCGACGGCTGGCTGGCCATGCCTCTGAACCAATCCCCCGGTCGCCGCTCGCTCGCCCTGCAAGCGGATGTCCTGGGGCTGCACATGCGGTTTGCAGATTTCGATCTATCCCCATTTCTTCTTGGCGTGCTGCCTTGTTGAGCAGCCCGGCCTGAGGCCATCCGCTCACCTCCCTCTCCAGTCTGCGGCGCCTGCACTCTGGCCCTATCCCAGCCAGCCTGATGTCATGCTGGAGCACCAGCAGTCCAATGCAGTGCACATGTGCAGCAGCTCCGGGACAGCCGCTTGCCGTCCCAGAGCAGTACCGCCGCTGCCGCTTTCAGCCCCATAGCAGCAGCAGAAGAAGGTAAGGTCGACGCTGGCAGTGGAGGGGGAGGAAGACCCACTGCGCTCATCCGAGGAGCTGCTTCGGAGGGACATGGCGAGTCTCGCTCGCCTTTTGGATGAGTCTGACGTGCGTCCGGCCTGCAGGACCATCCCAAAGATGAAGCTTGCTTCCCCTTCCTCGGATGCAGCGAAAGGGTCTGGGCTCGGCGATGTAATTTGAGCCACCCACCCGCGTGCGTGGACTCAGAGGAAGCAGCAACGTCGGCGGCAGTGGCAATGCACCTTGCCCTGAGGCACCGTGGCCAGGTCCTAGCGCTCAAGAGGCTCCGTTCCGCAGGCCGGACGTATGTTGGACTCGCCAAAGCTGCTTTTGCCTCGGACGTTTTATCTCCGGGATGCGGCGGGCGAGAGAAAAAGAGCAGGGCGGAGCCCGGGAGGCTGCCGAGCGAAGAGCGGAGAGGCCCAGTAGGTTCCTCTGTGGGGCCACTTCCTGCACGCGTGCCATAGGTTCGCCATCACGGGCCTAGACATTGGTATTTGAACATAGATCTTTTTAACATTTATATTTAATTAATCTAGGAGAAATGTTAATATATATTGCTAGTCCATTTACGATATACCATACACTAAATAAATAAATAAATATATTCCCCAGTCATAAGAATCTAGAAGCTTATATATGTGAAATCCTCATAAAACAAAACATCATCGTTGATCCATTCAACAATACAAAGCCCTTAAGATTCAGATGCTTAGCAAAAAAGGGTTATGGCTTGATTATTTTCATCTCTCTCCTAAAGGTTAAACAGGGAAGGAGTCGTCTTTACATGATAGGAACAATATAAGTCCAGGAAAACATAGAAAAAACAGGTTTCCTGGTTCCTGTCATGGATAATTTGACTATGCAGTGCACCTTCATCACTGGAATACGTAGGATGGGTAATAGAAATACAGTAAAAGAATCAGAGGAAGCTACCAACCTGTTCTATATACAACATGTGTAACAATCAGTATGGGTAACAAATAATCCATTACCTCCATTCCATAACAAAATAGAGTGAAAAATGGAGGAATATATAAATGTATGAATAATTTGAGATGCCTGTCTTCCCATGCACATGGGCTTTATACCATGCCTATAAACATCTCATCCATAGTACTGAGTACAGGTAGTTTTCGACTTACCGTCCAAAGTTACAATGGCACTTCAGTGACCTATTTTCACACTTGTAACCATTGCAGCCTCCCCATGGTCACGTGACCAAAATTTGGATGCTTGGCAACTGATTTAATAGTTATGATGGTTGCAGTGTCCTGGAATCATGCGATTCCTTTTTGTGACCTTCTGACAAGCCAAGTCAATGGGGAAGCCAGATTCACTTACAACCATGCCACTGACTTAACAACTGCAGTGATTCACTTAACAACTGTGGCAAGAAAGGTCGTAAAATGGGACAAAATTCACTTAACAAGTGTCTCACTTAGCAACAGAAATGTTGGGCTCAATTGTGGTTGGACTATCTGTACAAACAGAATGGAAGGCCAACATAACTGTAGAAATCATAAAGGAACTCCAGCCAATATACACAGTAAAACATGAATTCTTACACACACACACACACACACACACACACACTTGATGCTGGTAGAATCCCCCTCCCCTCAAAATCACATTGTATTTACAGGGAGAAACTGTGCATTCTGTGCTTAGAATGCCGTTCTCTACCATACATACTGTCAAATACAGGTATATATATATATTTTTGAGGTTCTATGTATATTATTCCAAACTAGAAGAATGAAGTACTGTACTACGTACCCAAACTGCTTCTCAAGGCAAAAATGAAACGGCATATACATCAAAAGCACTATATGCCACATCACTCTGCCTCCTCATTGGCTCCAAAGGAAAGCTATGGTTTTAAAATCTTTCTCTTAAAAATGATAATCACCTAATGTCTGGTTTAACTCCCGATTTTCTACATTAGGATGTTCTGCCTCATTAGTTAAAACCTGTGTTAAGAAAAAGGTAAGGACCATAGACAGTGTATTGAGATCAGCATACCTTTTTTTTGTCCTATAAGAGTGTTCCTGCTTCTTTATTCACTCTTTATCCTTCAAGGATAATATTATCGCTACAGTATTCTACCTGCACAGGTCTATATATCACAACTCTCAGAGCATCAGATTTAAAGTTTTGCTACTTATCTCAATTTATATTGGCCATAAACCAAAGATGTATTTTCCTTTTGTTATTAATGGCCCACTCTTCTAGCTACCATTGTTCACATGAGTGCGATAGCCATTTTTTTAAATGAATAGTCAGAGGATGGTAACATTTTGCTATTGAGTCAAGAGAAGTAGGAACATTATTTCCTTTCTGAATTACGGGGAATAATGGATTTATAGAGTTTCCCCTTTACTTAAAACACTTAACTGAGAAGTTCAAGTTGCTGGTTTTATTCCAGAGGATCTTTTTATACCGTCTGTTTTCAGCCATTGCTGAAAAATCTTAAGAGTGAATAAAAGTGAAGTTCCTCTAAGGAATGGCTTAATAGAAGAGATTTGCTTTCTTCTTCTTCAGTTGTGTTTTGTAGGCATTTCCACCAGCTGTGGAACATTGTACCACTGTTTGATTCTTGTAGTGAATGCAAGCAAAGGCAAGGTGGGGTTGGCTTAGGTTATTGCTGATTTCCATGATAAGTCACCAAACCCTTCTTCTTCTTCTTCTTCTTCAACCATGCATTACCTTCCTTACCTTCCCTCTGCCACTGATGTTCCAGGAGAAAGGAAATGCTCAGGTTGTTCCATCAGTAAGACACTTCCTAAGGACTAGATCAGAGTGAGCGCAACTTGTACACTAATGCTGGTTTAGGGATTCTTGGAGTTGAAGTGCGTGCTTCTTAAAGTTGTTAAGTACAACCATCATTGATATATAGCCAGGTTAGGGAGCTAGAAGGAAGCCAAAAGGAAAAGGATTCTGAGGAGTTTAGTCTCAACCATTATCAGTTCAAGGACCAGTTGCTCTTCAATCCCAAGATCTCAAGTAAACGCTATACATTTGCACGACGTGGGTTTCATTCTATAAAATAACAGAGAATCTATAGAGCAACTAGCTTTACTAGATCTGCCTTGCTGTCCAAATGACTAGACTCAAACTTGGTTGTTGTTGGCTAGGCCTTTGCGTTTATCCTACTTTCAACCAGTATCAGCCAAAAGTACTCAAAGCCACACCCCACACCCCAAAAAAGCAAAAACAAGATGGAAGCTGCACTCTCTTATTTTAAACATCCATCTAACTGGTAAACTAATCTTTCTGATTTTGATTCTTGCATTTGATTTTCTCAGATTTTGATTGCCATGTCCAATAGCTGGATGGATAGGTTAGCTAATTTTCCTTTATCTGGAAAGGGGGCTGGACTTTTTGAAGTAGAATTGTTCCCCATTCCCTGCAGAAGAAAGCAACATAGAGGAAAGCCAGTTGAGTGTATGTAGACTTTTCCCATCTGTGCATTTAGAAAATAACATCTGGTTAGAAGTTGGATAATGCAAGTCTCAAAGAAAATTGGTAATACTTTCTAGGTTTCTAGAGAAAGCCTTATTCTGTTTGGTGTTGAAATATTTTTCAACATCTGTATAATTTAAGTTACACTTGACCATTTTTAATTTTAAAAAATTAAGAAATATACATAATTTAATGCAGCTAGTACATTTTCCTATCAGACTTATATTACTTATAATAAATATATAAGTACTTATATTTATCCGATAAATATAAGTACTTATATTTATCCATTACTAAATATTTCCATTTATCACAGTTTCTTTGCTGTGTACAGTTTTGTTAAAAACATGCAATCTAAAACTACATACAGTATAGTGGAGCTAAATGGATGCTATTTTATAAGATATAAAATTAGCAATGTTGTAAAGGTGAATATATAAAATACATTGTTCATAATCCTTTAATTATTTTCAATTAGTACTTTAATAATTAATAACTGCAAATAATAAAGCAAAATTCATTATTTTGTCAGTCAAAAAAGCACAAACCATTTCTTCTCTGGAAATCATCTCTTCAACATATTTTGATGAACTGTGCAGCATGAAAATAATATTTTTAATATGGCCTTAATCTGCTACCATTTCAGTTTCATTTAATAGTTTGGGGGTTCTTGTATTACATAAGAAAATGTTGGAGGGAAAATCCATCTGCTTCAGTTCCAAGCTGGGAGAAAGATGCTGGAAGTAACATAGAGGCTGGAGGCTGATTGGAAAGAAGGTCCATTTATTGATGAACAGAACCACCAACCACATGTGATTCTGGGACAGCTGACAAAATGGAGTTTAGAGTGGGTGGGTTTTTATACCTTCTGGATTCCTATGGGGTCATGTAGGGGTCATGGCTGACTCTATAGGCAAAAGGGGAAATACAAATCCTAGGTGTTTGTCAGAGCTAATTTTGTCAATCTTTGGCTTAATTGTGCTGCTTAAGTTTCTGCTTGAGCCAGTCTTTCTGAATGGATTACCAAATCTGCATTTCTAAAAGCTGGCCTCCTCAGTTTCTGCTTGGGGCAGGGAGACTGGGACTGGTTTCTGCCTCCCTTAAGGTTTTTTTTTTTTCCCCATTTCTCCTTTAGGGGAAATATTCTATCCTGCCTTTTTAATATTCCTCAAAAATATTTCATTCTTGGCGGGGGGGGGGGGTTTCCCACAATTGGAAAAGCCTCTCTCTGATCATTCTCCAATATACATAAGTTTATTAACCAGTGTCAAATCTCCTCCTTATACAATCTCTACCCCAATTAGATCTTGAGGAATTTTTAAATACTGTATTGAGATTTGTATATTCCTTATTGATTACTGAAGTGTATTTACTGAAGTACTTTCTTCTTTCTCACTACTCGCTCAGAGATTTGTGGGAAACAGAGAATTTCCAGAGATGTTTCTTATTGTTGATATCATGTTTTCAAATTCCAGCTGGTAAAGCATTGCTTTGAAAATTAGTATGTGAACTTCAGATGGCAAGGATCTGTATTTATATTATAAGAAGTCAAGTAAGGGCATAGAGAGAACATGTTCTCCATTTATTAACTTAGTTTCGGGCTATGAAGTAAAGGAAAATCATTATCATGTGAACTTTTATTTCAGATGTTTAGATCTATGAGAAATGAAAGGTGGTCAGGCAAGATTGATATTCTTGGATATCTTCAAAAATAAACAGCACAGTGCTTATTTTTCTTAACCCAATTGGCTCTGCTAACTTCAGCATCGTTAACCATTATGATGCCAAAATGACAAAAATTGCATCATGGCATCACAACGGAAGTGCCACCCTTTTGCACTTGCCTTGCAACATCCCATATAGGTACAAAAGGAGCAGAACTTGTGCCTTAATACCTTTTTTTACCAAATGCCTCCCCACAGATATCTGTGTATGCTAACTTTCTCCTATGGGTATGCAGCGGCTACAAGCAGAGAGCAGTTTAATTCAGTATTTCAATCTTTGCTACAGATAAACATCCTCCCCTTCCCAATCATTGTGATTGGAGAACCCCTGGTGAGCATTTTCAGATGAAAATGAAAGCATTCATTCCATGATGTAGTCAGTCGTTTGACTTTATTCTTTGGTATTACTTCACTTCTCCTCTCCTCTGGTATTTTACAAAGGGAAAAAAATATATCTATTACTTTTTGCAGGCAAAATGCCTTCCTCTTTTGCAGTTGTCTCTGGTTCATTTCAGAAACACCCTGTTTCTCCTATCAGAATCACAAAAATCAATGCAGCACAGCCCAATCCACATAGGCTTCTGAGATTTAGCTTAATTCTATCTATAATCTTATTTATGTTTCTATATTTTTCACACTACATAATAGCCACCTATCTGTTATAAAAAAAATTGTATGCAAAATTGTTCTATTTTTTCTAAAGCAAGGTGGATTATTAAGATATACAACTAACAGATAAATCATCCCATTGAGTTCAGTGGAGCTTAATCTCTTCAAGAAATATACTTTAGGAATATGGCATAAGTATATATAAGAAAAGGAAG
This sequence comes from Thermophis baileyi, assembly GCA_003457575.1. Classification (NCBI taxonomy): domain Eukaryota; kingdom Metazoa; phylum Chordata; class Lepidosauria; order Squamata; family Dipsadidae; genus Thermophis; species Thermophis baileyi. Next base: position 318,987 of record QLTV01000804.1, read on the forward strand.
ACCCAGTTTGGTGTAGCAGTTAAAGCATCAGGCTAGAAAGTGGGAGACTGTGAGACCATAAGTTCCAACCCCACCTTAGGCACAAAGCCAGCTGGGTGACCTTGGACCAGTAACTTTCTCTCTAGGAAGGAGGCAATGGCACAATGGCAAACCACTTCTGAAATTTTGCCAAGAAAACTGCAGGGGCTTATTCGGTTAATCACCATGTGTAACCAGGTAAGATTAGATAGATAGATAGATAGATAATAAAGATAGATAGATGATAGAGAGAGATAGATGAATGATAGATAGATAGATAGAGAGAGAGAGAGATGTATAGATAGAAAGATAGAGAGATAGATAGAGATATAGATAGAGAGAGAGAGACACACAGAGAGAGAGAGACAGAGAGAGAAAGAGAGAAAGAAATAGAGATAGATAAAGGGAGAGATTGATAGATTGATAGATGATAC
>QLTV01000804.1:335195-372198 GCA_003457575.1 Thermophis baileyi
CCATTAAGGGGGGGGGGTTTGAACAAGACTCTTCTGCCTTTATTTTGTTTTCAACGACTCCTAAGAAGGTATTAGGAGACCTTTATTATTAGTAAACGAACAATGTTTTGCAGTTTGTGTGTGCGTATTATTGGTGGCTCATCGCTGGGGCAGAACATTCCCCTGGAGTGGGGTGGGAATGGAGATTTTGCACTATCCTTCCCCTGCCACGCCCACCAAGCCACACCACGCCCACCAAGCCATGCCCACAGAATCGGTAGTAAAAAAAAATTGGATTTCACCAGTGGAAAAAAGCAGTGGGAAAACGCAGAAGGTTACAAGATAATTATTCTGGACACCAACATTCCCCTTCTAAAAAATTAATAAATGAGGCAAGGTGATTGCCCAATAAAAGCTTTAACTGGAAATACCTTAGAAGAAGTTGCCATTACAAATGTATTAAATGACCAAAATGACGCTTATTTATTTAATTTTTTAAGCATCCGGTACTGACTTTCAATTGATATTGGCTTAATTTAAAAAGTGGATATGCCATTTCATGAAACCCCAAGAAATCTTGGAATAAAAGCTGAGTATTTTGGTTTAGAATACTGTGTGTGTGTGTGTGTGTGTGTGTGTGTGTGTGTGTGTGTGTGTGTGTGTGTGTGTGTGTGTGTGTGTTCTAGAAATGCTTTATGCTAGTATGCTAATGCATCACATAAGTAAAGCAGCATTCCATCCCATAATGAAAAGAGTTAAAGTCTCTGCATGAACAGCAATAACAACTAATAGTCTATGTGAAGCATAGGACTATATCAGGGGTCGGCAACCTTAAACCCACAAAGAGCCATTTGGACCCATTTCCCACAGAAAGGAAAATACCGGGAGCCACAAAACACTTATGACATCCGAAATGTTCTGAAATGGCTGTTTTTTCTCTCATCTCCATCCGGATATTTTTCAGCAAAGGCTGAGTGTTTATTCTGGAAATGTCTTGCAACACATTTGACTTTTTGTTGTTTGCCAATTTCTCACCACATATTAAGCATACTGGTAAATCAGTCTCATCAGCAGTGAAAGCAAATGAATCTGCCCATGTACCATTAAATGTTCTATTTTCTTCTGAAACATTTCTTTTCTTGGATTTATCCATGGTTGGCCTACCGGGGGTCGAAAAGCTCAATAAATAGCGTGCCAGCGGATGTCGCACATTGGCGGTTGTGACTAGAGAATATATAGAATTCTTTTATTGGCCAAATGTGATTGGACACACAAGACAAATTCCTTGGGTATCCAATCACACTTGGCCAATAAAAGTATTCTATATATTCTCTATTCTACTCTATTTTAAGTGACAGGGAGCCGCAGCAGAGGAATGAAAGAGCCACATGTGGCTCCAGAGCTGTGGGTTGCTGACCCCTAGACTAGAGCAAGGACAAGTGCAGGGAGAACAGTCTGAAACAACTGCAATATCTTTGCAAATGGCATTTTTCTTCTGGTACTTTGTTCTATATTATTCACTTGGTAATGTAAAACTGAAACATCAAGGACTTCCTAGTAAACCTTCATGGTTCAGGTCTGTGGAGATTCTCAGTCACCCAGGTCATGATTATCCCAAAGGATAATCATTCTTCAAAAGGCAACTGGACTTTGTTTTTCCTTTCAGCTGTTCCAAGAAGGTTCCACACCCATTTGCACTATTCAGGTAACCCTGAGGGCACAGATAAACCTCCAAGTGACCTCAACGACTCTCAGAAAGGGTGCTAATGACCAGATGACTGCAAGGAATATAAATCCTTCCATTCCCCCACCAGTCAGATCTGAAGAAGCTTCTTGGATGAGAAGCAAAACATCTTCAAGGAAAACGAAGCCCAGTTGCCTTTTGAAAAAGCAAAAGTTGGGACTTCATGGTTCAGGGCTTCTCATACTTTTGGGATTGCCTTTCTTCAGTGGTCTCCACCTGTCCAGGAAGAACAGGCAGCAGTCAGCATGCCCCTGGTCCCATCGTGTTATTCTTATCTGGGGCTATTCCTTCTCTCTAGAATGGTATCAAATCCCCCCAAATTCACCCAACTTTGACACTGCTGACATTAGGAAAACTCTAAAGTCCTAGTTCTTTCAAAAACCCTGGGATTTGCTTGGGGCATGTGTTGGTTGTGCAATAGTATTGTTCCCATCACATGGTTATTCTTTCATTCTTCTTCCCTGTTGTCATTATAACTTGTATTCTTTACATTACTGTATATTGGCCAGAGTTGCCAGTGGTGATCAAAAGTAATATAATTGGTATATGGTATATCAGTTGATATATAAATTGATTGAATGAATAAGCTTGCTTTAGGTTCAAACTGAAAATGCATATCAGTTTTTCTTTCACCTGATGCCAGAGAAGAACAACAATGGACAGCAATTTGCACCATCCAATAAGCAGAGAGTGGGGAAAGGCTGACATATGACTTAAATACTACATTGTTATCATATTTACTAGAGCTTTGCAGGGTACCAGATTTAATGCACTAAACTGATTCATGGGCATACTCTTACCATAGTACCTCTCAAGAGCACCTTAAAGCAACCGCAACTTTTTCTGGACTCACAAGCTTCTCTTTCCAGGTGACGGGTGATTGTGGGAAAAGACACATTTAATTTAAGCTATGCTTGATACTTTAATCCACATCTTTGTGTTTAGTTTTATCACATATATTCCTTATATTTAAAGCGGGTTATTTTCTATAGAACATGAAGGTGACATATATATTCCATTTTATTTTACAAAAATCAGAGAGAGTCGTTATGAGCAGATTTATTTCACAGCTGGCTAGAATTTTAACTTTGGTCTCCTTGCTTCAAGTGAAAGATCTCTCTTTATGCTTTAGATTTTAATTGCAAGGAAATGTATAACAATTCTTCTGGAAGATTGCAATGAATATGATGGCTTTACAGCTCTGCCAAATGAGCTCTGCACAATGTAAAATACATAATTCATCAGAATGGTGTGTGGATTTTAATTGACTCCACAGATTTTTACACGTAAAACAGCATATTATGGACATAATTATAATAATGCTATAAATAGAGTAATTTAATAATTATGACAGCAGCATCCACAGCAAGCTACAGTGATCCAAAAAATGCCAACATATGCGTGATGATGTCATGATGCAAATCCCATCCTTATCTTCAATGTCTGATGCAAGTACAATAAGCTGCCGTACTTTGAAGATGAATATATGTAACTCAAAACTGCCTATCCAGTACAAACACATTTTCCTCCTGCACAAATTTGACACAAACAATAAATATATTGTTATTGTTATTTTCCATAATTATGTTGACCAAAAAATACTACTTGTTCCATCTCTTGGTCTCAGCAGAGACAGGCCTCCCAGTTGTAAAATGGCTTCTCCCAATGTCCCATATTTTGTACCATAACTCAGCCTGGAATTTATCAGTTCTAAACATAAATATTCTTTTAAAAATTCCATCTTTTGCATTATTTATTCCAACATAAATAGGCTACCTATCTGTGTTGTATCTCAGGCATTTACCTTTGTTTTATTATAATAATCTTGGGTTCACCTTTCCTTCTTACATGTAGAATATATTTTTTCTTGCTATTTTCTTGAGCAGTTTTTCATTTTGTAGAGTAAAGTATGGGGAAATCAGGGCTAAACTGTTGGTTTAATCTGGCATCCTTAAAATTGTATATCAGAAAAAACCAGGTATCTTCTCTGTAATTTCTTGTTACTACTCTAAATGAGGTATGGAATAATTTTCTTATTTTTGTCTCTATAGTATAACTACTTCATAAGGCTATTTAAATTCATATATAAAATGATTAAAAATATCTGTTTTCTATTAGCATTCAAGATTATGTATTTTCTCTAGGAGTAAATGCATTGAAGTAAGCACACAAAATTTAAAATCAGAGATAAATTGGCATATTTATTACAGCATATCTTCGTATTTAGCATGTTAGATTTTAAGGGAATTTTTTTCCCCTAATACAAATGGCGGCGTCTTAGGAGGGGACAATTATTGGGGTCATAGCAAGCAAAAAGAGACAATTGAAATGTTTCTTTCCTGAAGAAAGTCTGAAGAAAACATCTAATCTGAAATTGGTATTTACACTGGGAAAAAACCATCCCAATTTGGGATTCTAAACAAAATGCCAATAATTAGGGAACTTCACTTTTATGCCAGTGCCAATACCATCTTCGAAAGAGGGTTTTCCTAACAAACAAATTTCTAGTTTAATTTGCTCCTTGAGTCGATTTGGTGTAGGGGTTACGGCATCAAGCTAGAAATCAGGACATCATGAATTCTAGTCCCACTTTAGGCACTTAGCCAGTTAGGTGACCTTGGGTGTGAGGTCCTCTCTCTCTCAACCCTAGGAAGCAGGCCAGAGCAAACTACTTCTGCAATCTCGCCAAGAAAACTGCACAAACCTGTCCAGGCAGCTGCCAGGAGTCAATACTGACTCAAAAGTACTGACACACACAAATTGTTCTTTAATGGTTGCTTTGGTCCCAGCCATTATTATATTCATGAATTGAATATAATAATGATATTATATTATGATGATTGATTGATTATGAGCCATCAAGTTGATGTCGACTCTTAGTGACCACATAGATTGATTTTCTCCAGAAATATATTATTATAGTCATAATCATTTTCGTTACCTATTGACGTTATTGGCACTTTGACAAGCCTATATATGAAATGAAAAGCCATATTTTGCGGTCCACATACTTGGATAGTGAAAGAAATTAAGTTTCTTGGCATCCCAAGTACAGAGTTGCCCATTTGAATGGATGCTATGTAGTAAATAGCCGAGGTGGCGCAGTGGTTAGAGTGCAGCACTGCAGGCTACTTCAGCTGACTGCTAGCTGCAGTTCAGCGGTTCAAATCTCACCGGCTCAAGGTTGACTCAGCCTTCCATCCTTCTGAGGTGGGTAAAATGAGGACCCAGATTGTTGGGGGCAATATGCTGACTCTGTAAACCGCTTAGAGAGTGCTGTAAAGCACTATGAAGCGGTATATAAGTCTAAGTGCTATTGCTATTGCTATTGCTAAAATTAAACTTTAGCAAGAGCTATCGCCATCCAAACTTTTCACAGTGTCTAAACTGTCTTACAATAATCCCTCTCCTTTTTAAAAAAATAATAATAATTGTATTAATAAGTCTAGAATGGCTGGAAATCGCTCATTATAGAAATATTCTAGAGAGGAGTGAGATGTACAATGTAATAAATAATCTCCCTGACTTACTCTAGCCAAAATATTGCGTGACCATAAATCTTGGTTGAAAGAGGTGAAGCTTCGGAAGAATTTTCCAGATATGCTTTTGTTTAAAATTCTTGTTTCTCTCACAGCTTCATTCTGACCAGGATAAAGGAGATGGTTCACTCAAGTACATCCTTTCTGGAGATGGAGCAGGGGACCTGTTCATCATCAATGAAAACACTGGAGATATCCAGGCCACGAGAAGACTTGATAGAGAAGAGAAGCCTGTTTACATTCTTCGTGCTCAGGCTATCATCAAAAAGACCGGGAGACCTGTGGAACCAGAATCAGAGTTTATCATTAAGATCCACGATATCAATGACAATGAGCCCCTGTTTACAAAGGACATTTACAATGCCAGCGTCCCAGAAATGTCTGATGTAGGTAGGTGTCAAATCAGTCAACCATGCTGGGATTAGTTTTCATTAGCAAGTCAAATGGCAGTTCTAAAGTTGGGATTACGAAGATCAAAGCAATGAGTACTTAACATGTCCAGCTGTGCGTTTTTCTGCTCTACAGTAAGAGGGGGGAAAAGATAAAGACAGAAGATCTGCATTAGGTCACTTGTGTTGGAAGAAAGATGACAGAGAAAAGTGGTTTGTAGATGCAGATAAGCATCTGGTATCATTGTAGGATCCATTTGATAAGATGGTGGCTTAGTAAGATTAGATTGTGCAGCAGCACATGGTCATAAAAGAAAGGAGGAGGACAATTCAAAATCGTCCTTACTACATAGAAAGTATATTCTGTATAACCAGGTCCTCTAATAGTTAATTTTCAGATTAGGCTAAATTGTAATAAACATGTATTTACTGCCATGTATTCAGCAACTGTTTTCACATATGCCCTTCTACAAATATTACAGTAATTTCTAGGTGCTGATAGAAGTCTACTCGGTACAGCTTTCTGAACAATAACAAAGATTTGGTAGTTGGAACTGAGATTGTATTGCAATACATGAAGGTCCCATTTGAATTAGAACTGACTTGCACAACTTTGTATGTGTAGGTAAGGGGTGGGGGGAACACTTGTTTTAATTTTTGTTAACTGGAAAACTATTCACAAATCCATGCTATTTTTTTCCTTTTGGTTTTCTCAGTATTTCCACTTAAATCAAAATTCAGTAGCATCAATCATAGTATACACATATATTGGAATGTTTTTGCCTTGAATGAAGATAAATTATGTCTATTTGACAAAAATAAGGAGAATTCAGCTGGGCACATTAGCATCTGATTAAGTTCATGAACTGATTTTCATGTGTCATCTAAGTTTATGCAGCTATTTTATTGTAGCATTCCCATGCACCAGCATTGGGATCTATCTATCTTCTATCAGCCCAGCAGGTAGGCAACACTTTGCTGACTTTGGCTGATCTTAGAAAACTAAGCAGGTGTGAACCTTGTTTAATAGTTGGATGAAAGACCACAAGGAAATTGCAGGGCTGTAAGCTACACTGGGAAATTTACCCAGTAGGAGGCAGTGGCAAACCACTTCCATATTGCACATGGATGTGTCCATAGAGTTGGTCACATTGGATCACATTGTCCTGGTTTTCTCCCTTCCATCAAGCTTCTGTTTTGCCTACTATATCAATATTCTGATGGACTTAAGAGATTCTTTCACAATCTTATATGGAGGATTGGGGAAGAGCTGCTATGAGAAGGTAAAATCGAGACAGATCAGAGCAAGAAAGGTTAGGAATCCTTAGGAATGGCTTTGAAGGTACAGACAACTACAATTAAAAACAAGTGTGTGTGTGTGTGTGTGTGTGTGTGTATGTATATGTATATATCCCTTTCCCTTTAATCTTCTCAATATTCAATCCAATCAGTATTTCTTTTCTTTTTTTAGAAATGCATTGTTTTACCTTAGAAAATAATATATAAGAAAGTAAAACAAACAAACAAAATGAAGCAAAACAAAAACATACATTCAACCCTAACAACTATAACAACAACAACAACAAAAATAGTGTACAAAAAAAGGGGGGAAAGTGGTCAATTAAATGTAACATTTAGGTAGGATCCACCCTGGCTGGGTGCTGAAAGAAAGGGAAAACAATAAATTCTCCTCCCCTTTTACATATATACGGTATATACAGGGGTGGGTTCTGACTTACCTCGCTGCCGGTTCGCTTCCTCCCGCGCCATGCGGCCATGCTGCGGGGCCACGCGCGCGCATGTGCAGTGCTGAAAATCCAGCTTCTGCGCATGCGCAGAAGCGAAAAACAAGATGGCGGCGCCTATGGCGCCACCGAGAGAGCCAGTTCAGGGACGTGTCCAACCGGCCATCACTGCTGGTTCAGCAAGCGGGGGGGAATTTCCGCTACCGGTTCTAAAGAACTGGTCCGAATCAGCAGGAACCCTGAGTATATATAATCAAAGCAGTTAATTTCGCCATCTCTGGTAATTCAGTCAATTTCAAAATCCATTCTTCAACAGTTGGCATCTCTTTTTCCTTCCAATGTTTGGCAAGTACAATCCGTGCAGCCGTCACCATGTGAAGGAATAGCACCCCAAATTGTTTTTCAATTGACTTGTTCATCATACCTAAAAGAAAAGCTTCAGATTTCATTAATATTTGTCTCTTAAATATTTTTGCATTGTCATTCTTATGTTTATCCAGTATGTTTGCATTAATTTGAACTGCTTCAAGAAGGGGTTTCCTCCCCCCCCCAGACTCATAAAGGTGTCTGAAAAAACGTAGGTTGCTTTAATGAAATAGAGATAGGTGTTATGCTTCCAAGACACTATCCAGGGTCACTCTGGATAGTGTGACAGATGGAATATAAATGGAATATAAATGGAATAAGTAAATACATTTTTTTTCATTCATTTTTAAACATCCATCACAGGATGCACTTTATGGTTCCCAGACAGGAAGAAGAAATCCAGTTGCCAGGCCAGAAAAGAGTGCCCACTTCTATAGGACACTGCATTTAGAAAGGATGTGCATGTGTATACTATATAAATAAATAATTGTTGGAGTATTTATAAAATCAGTTTCAAATCAAGCCAGGCTTGTGCTGACTTATATACATTAGATACCGCCATGCAGTTTTCTTAGTATCAAGCCAAAAAAGTGTTTGCCACCTCTTCTAGCATTGTGTTTTGATCTTCAAATTTTGCCTACAGATCTGGATTTCCTTGGGGACCCTCAACCAATCTTCTGACTCTGTTTTGCTTTTTAGATTAGCCAAAATGCTATCAGTTACTTGGGATCTGGTTCTCTGGGCTTGTCTGTACTGTATGTTCTTCAGCACACTCTCTTTTTGCTATTACCCCAGAAGCAATTTTCTCATATCAGAAAAAATACATTTTTGTCGGTCTGAATTTGGCCATTTGCTTGCCTGTTCTTTAAATTGTTTGATCTTTCAAGAATAGCCAAATGGGGAGGAGACGGAGCGAAAGAAAGAACCATGATAAGCAGAAATTTCCTTTCTCCTCTTGTGGCTTGTCAGAATTGCCCTTCTTTCATTGTTTCCAACAGGAGAATAAGGATTTCCTTTTATTTCAAACAGCAGGCACAAGCGTGAACTGATTCCATTAAAGAACATAGAAAGCTCCTTCCCTCATACCATTTAAATTTCTTTTTCAGCTTGATAACTGCTATTTGTAAAATAAATGTCAATGAACTGAAAAACGAATGACACAATGCCGTCATGTGCACTTTGATTCCTTTGAGCCATTTGCAAAACATTGGAAGAACTCCATCTTTCAAAGCAGGATAGTCATGCTTATATTTACAGCTAATTTTCATAAAATTAGTCAAGCTCCAAGGGCAGACCTTCAAAATTTGTGGTATCTGACTTGTCCTCATAAAATCTATTCTCAAACCCAAATTCTGTTAACTCATGACAGCAGTTGAAATGGCATCCTTTGATACACCAGTTTATAACTTTGTATTTCATTGTCACAGGTACATTTGTCATGCAAGTCACTGCAACGGATGCCGATGACCCTACGTATGGGAACAGCGCTCGAGTTGTCTACAGTATTCTCCAGGGACAGCCATATTTTTCTGTTGAGTCTGAGTCAGGTCAGAGGACTTTAATCTGTCATACTCTGATAACCTCCGTAATTTAAAATGACTTGTTAAGTCAAGCTAGGATGTCATTAGGCAAACTCTTCAAAGAAATCCATTTGACTCGATGCAGGCTTTGCGAGTTCCAACAGAGCAATACGTCTATAAGCATGATACATTTTTTTAATCAGAATATCTTAACCTAATAAGCAGAACTTAGCCTGGATGCAAATCCATTTAGCAAACATTGGGTATGTAGATGCTTCCATTAAAGCTGTGCTTAGCACAGTCATTTGACTTTGAATGTGGGAGAGGAAAAAAAAGAAAAGGAATTATATGCAGGAAAAAGATCTTGCTAATCTAAAGTCTTTTTAAAAATGGAACTAGACTTACCGAATTTCTCCTCCTATTTAGTTTGCAGCCTACTTCAGCTTTGATAACAAACTTTTCCTCATACATTCAAAGTGGCTTTGTGGCACTACCTCCTCCAATTTTTCCCTAACACAACCTTGTGAGCTAGATTGTGACAATGACTGATTGAAAGTCACCTAGTGCTTTCCCATCATTTAACAAGGATTTTGGACTGGGTCTCCCTGGTTCTAGATCAATATTGTAGCACACTAGCTCATATGAAAGAAATGAGAGATAGAGAGAGACCTGCTAAAATTCATATTAGAATATTGGTTTGTTTGTTTGTTTTTCATTTTGAAGTATGTGAGTTACCCTATTAAAGAGAAGGGGCATCAAAGCATTAAGTATAGAAATTGCTGAAATCATTTACGGACATATTTGGTACACAGTAGATACTGTCATCATAAGATTAAACATAGCTGTTGCTCCAGCACTGGCTCATATTGGGAGATATGAAGGAGAGGCATTGCATTATCTTTGTCACCATCTCTATCTAATCTCTATCTAATTTCTACCTCTGTATCTCTATCTAACTATTTATCTCATTTTATAGGCACTGCATTCTGACTTCTGAAGTATTACTTAGAATAACATATTTAAAAAAAATATTTTTTCCCATTCCTAGGTATCATCAAAACAGCTTTGCTGAACATGGATCGAGAAAACCGGGAGCAGTACCAAGTAGTCATCCAAGCCAAGGATATGGGAGGCCAGATGGGTGGATTATCAGGAACCACCACGGTGAACATCACATTGACTGATGTCAATGACAATCCACCCCGCTTCCCCCAGAGTATGGGAAAGATACTTTTTTTCCTTATTTAGTTACATCCATAGAACATTTTGGCAATCAAATGATAGGTAGAGACATGGAAAAGTCAATGGACCTAAGGGAAAGGAATGGCTTTTTACAATTTATTGTCAACATTAGGCTACAGATCTCTGCAAGCACCCAAAAAACACCCAAAGCTCTATTTCATAATGTATTTATCTTCTTTGAATTCACATATTTCATTAAAAAGGAAATTTAGACCTTATGATTGTCAACATATCGTTAAAATGTTAAGTAACTAGCTACCCTAATGTAGAATTTTATTCCCTCTTTGCATTGTGGGAAAGCTGTTCCCTACTTTTTTCCTCTATTTTTCAGTTTATTTCTCTGTTTTCTTAAAAAAAAATAACTTTCTATTTTTCTTGTTATTCAAGGCACAGATTAGTTCACATCTTAACTACTGGCAATTACTTATAAGAGTTTTCTTTTCAGCTATTCTGGTGTTGTAATGTACCATTTTAAAGGATCAAAAGAAATCACTTAGGAACCAATTCAAATATAATAGGGAAAATTAGTCCAATTGTTAATCTATGTCTACATCATTTATTTTTGTCTCCCTTTTTCACTAGTTAAATCACCTACATAAGATGCATTTTTGGGCTCTTATTTTTGCCAAATGCTGTGAAAATTGCACACAGATCCATCAGTAATAGATCACTTACCCATTTGGGAGAAGGTTGGATTAGAAGGTTGGATTAGAAGGTTGGATTAGAATCCTTTGGCCTACAGTATTTGCTTTCCAGAAGCAAGGAATTCTCCATGCATTGCAAAGCACTACTGCCCAAGTAGGCATTGTCACATTCTTTTTTCTACAAGGAAAAAAAAAATTCAGGAGAGAAAAGTATGAGAAATGAATTTATTTTTTATTTTTTCTTTTCCTGCTGAAGAAATATTCATAATATAGGGCAAATATCAGCCTGTGGGTATGGGGAACAGGAAATTCCTGTTGACATGAGCTCTTTATAATGTGAGATGCTCTGATGATGCCCCAAGCTTTGCAGATACTGTAAAACAACAATACAAAGGCACAATAACAAAACATCCCCCGTCAAAGTATCTGTGGGTCATTTGCAGTGCAGTACATCAGAAGGCAGTCTTTGGTGGTGCTCAGTTTTGGATTACTGAAATGTATTGCATGTTCTTATTTGATATCGTAAATATTTCTAGTTTCTTCTTTGGGTAAAAATGGCTTCTTCTGTTGTGCTAAGAATGAAACAAAGAAAAGAGAACAGTTTGGCACAAGATGAAATCGGCTTTAAAGAAAAGATAATAGCTATAAACACTCACCCGTGTGCACACTTCTCTATCCTAAAAGGTTTGGTCACCTAATAGTTTCTGAATATTTGGCTGTCTGGCAAGCTTGTAAAAAATAAATGAATTTAAAATAGTTCCCTTTAAGCATAAAGAACATAACCTCCTCAGACTGAAAGAATAAACTGAGCCAGATTCAGATTTGTTCTTTGTGTCACTGATTCATGCTAAATAAGTAGATGTAGTACCATTTCCCTGCCACACGTAGTGCTGTTGAGTGGCGGGATTCAAAAGCAAGAGCTGTCTCTTTAATCTGCAGCTGGCACTAAATTGCTCAGAGTAAAGTACTGTGTATCATAGTCACCAGTTTGATAACCCTCATGCATCATACTGCTGCAATTAAAGAATTCTTAAGCCAGTTTTATTTATAGAAACCCCACATTTTAATGCTTGTGCACTTTTCGGTTTGCATAACTAATCATGGAGCTTGCTTGGCAGAGAGATAATGGTGAGGGGGACGACCCTTTTGTCTTAGATCACATGATTTGCATGAGGGTGATCCCAGATTTGATTCCCAACCCCCCTAAATAGGTAGAGGAAAGATAGTTTGACAGTCTAAAGCAGGGGTGTCAAACTCGATTTCATTGAGGGCCACATCAGGGTTGTGTTTGACCTCGGGGGCTGGGGTGGGTGTGGCCAGCTTGCTGTCAATTGTGTCAGGGGCGCTTGTGGTGGCCTAAGCGCTCTGCCAGCTGTGACGGCCTCCTGCAACCCTCTGCCAGAGAAAACAGAGCTCAGGAGGGCCACATGCGGCCCTCCCAAGCTCTGTTTTCACTGGCAGAGGCACTGTGGGCCAGTCCCTCGCTGTTTCCAGGGCGGCCCCACGGGCCAGATCTAAGAACCCTGTGGGCTGGATCCAGCCCCTGGGCCTTGAGTTTGACACCCTGGTCTAAAGAGCCACCTGGAAGAGACAAACAATTATGGTGAGTTATTTGTATGGTGAAGATTTATTTAGCACAAACAAATCTGTAGCCATCTGAGGTTAAGACTAATAATGTCTAGTTAACTATATGGGTTAATGGCATATAATACTCATGTAATACTAAATCCCAGCCCTGCCTAATTCTTTGAAGCCTGTCATGTGAACCAGGCCACTGATTTGCAGGAAGAGAGTCTTCCCTATTTTTAAAGGAGCTGCAATCTAGTAGTAACTAATGATGTGTATACAGGCAGCTAACAGGTATAACAAGAAAATTTAAAGAGATTGTTGAAAAATGCTGAAATAATGTAATTTTATCATATTTTATTTATCTATATATTAAATTATTGTATTTTATTCCAATTTCATTTTAAATCGTATTTTATTCCAATTTCATTTTAAATTGTATTTTGTCCAATTCCATTTTAAATTGTTTTTATCAGATTTTAGTAACAATTTGTGTCTGGAACTCTGCACTTTGATATGGCCCAAGGGCTAATCAATAAAATAAAATAAACTAAGCTGAAATAATGTTAACTGTGTCTGATGGAATTCTCCATCTCTACCTTTAGGTGCCTATCAATTCAAAATAGGAGAATCTGCACCCCTTAATTCACCAATTGGACGGATAAAGGCTAATGATGCAGATGTGGGTCGAAATGCTGAGATGGAATATAACATTCTTGAAGGGGATGGCTCGGAAATGTTTGGGATTACAACGGACAAGGAAACGCAAGAAGGCATTGTAATTGTAAAAAAGGTGGGTGTTCTAAGATGCTTCATTCCAGCTTTTATTGTGACCTGCCAAATGAAGTTTTTAAGATGTTCTTAAACAAAAGATCTATTGGATTCAGAAATCAAATAAATAATGCAGATAGGATCCCTGCAGTTGTATGGTCTCATGCAAGATACATAGAGGGGAAAAAAATCCTTTAAGTTTTATAGTGCAGTCCTTGTGCATGTTTTGAATACCTTGGCATGGTCTTGAAAATATTTTCAGCTAAACCTGATAGAACGATTGCTGGGATGTGGGTTGTTTCAAAATTCTACAGAGGTATGCAAGGAATATCTTTACATTCAGTTATTATATTCATTCTCATCATTTCTGCCATTTCGCATTTGTTTCGAACACAAAGTAATGTTTAAATAATTCCCAATATATTCTAACTTCATGGGAATGTTGTAGAAAAAAACAGGTTCTCAGGGAATAGATACAGGGGGGGGATTCAAACTTGATAAAACCAAACACACATAGGCCAAATATAAATGCACACACACACACACACACACACACACACACAAACACAAACACATATGCAATCTGCACACAAATAAAATTAAAGAGGCAAAGTATATTAAAGATAAAAGGGATTTAGCGACTGCGGCAGTAAGAGGACTGTACGTCTTATCCAGAAAGATATTCTCATTTTTAATGTGTCTTCTGGGTGAAATCCTTAATATATAAAAGATCTTTGGTGACAGTTCTAATTCCACAAGGATAAAGTCATCCATTAAACAGAATCTTGTTGAATCAATCAATTAACAATTCAGAGTGCAGCACATTAAAAATAAGTGAACATAAAATACCCTCCTGTATTTAAACAGTTGATGTGTGCAAATACAGAGCTTTATCTGTTCCATAATTTAAAAGTTATTTAAGGGTAAAGAAGAACAAGACTTACCAGCTTCAGCTTAATCTTATTTTGTAAATTTAGCTCTATTAATCTCTACATAAAAGAGAGCAAAACCTTTTTTAGGCTGTAATTACTCAAAACCTCAGGAGAGAAATACAGTATTTTTTCCCCATATCCCAGATTCACACACTGATTAAAAAAAAAGAGGGAAAAACTAAACCCTGAAAGCAATAAATAAATATAACAAGGAGCAGTAGTAGAAAAATGAAAACTGAACTATCATTTCAAGCATTTCATTTAATGGATGATAGATTCGCTTCCAGTCTTATACTGGCATTTTTCATAAGGGTGGTATACCTTAAAATTTTCACTATAAACTAATTAGATCCCTTCCAGTTATGCACTGAATCTGGAAATCCATATGAGAATGCCAAAGGTAAATTAAAAGCTTGAGTTATAAAGCTGAAGAGCAGAATGCCACCAAGGAAAAAAAAAGAACCTTGAGATGGCTTGATGACAAAACCATAATTTGTATCTGAATACTCAAGTATTTTTATGGGTGATTTGTTCTTATTTCATTATCATTTAAAACTAATTACACCTTTTATGTCCTTTTGAAAAATCACCAAGCCCTTTGGCATTGTACAGTATGATACAGAATAAAATTATATTATGGCCTTAGAGTTGACTAGAAAGACCACATTAGCATTATATTTATAATTTCAGCAAGCTTTCAATCCTAATTGAATATTACTGGCATCTGTCCTGAGCGAGCTGGTCTATTCTAATTGATTTAGCTTTTTATATATGTTTTACTCTGTTGTGACTTGTCTAAAGTCTTTTGATTGGGGTGAGCTATAAAAATTGTATCATAAATAAACAATGTTATAAGAAAGTTAATAGATAATAAGCCATGTCCTGCCTGGTTTTTTTTTTTTTTTAAGGATTCTGTAACTCCCTTCCTGCTAAAGGTATGGCCATGGAATTTCTCTGACATATTTTTCAGAGTACCTCTATTGTGGCAGCTAACTTCAAGGCCCAGGAGATGGCTAATATACAGGGTTATTCAAAAAGAATGAACCGATTTCATGACGCAATATTTTATTAAGGAAAAGTAATACAAAACTCCAGCCAAGTCACAAGTATTCTACTCACAATCAACTTTTATTTCCTGTTTTACAAGTGTTCAATGTGGCCACCACCTGCAGCACGGGCAACATCAATGCGATAAGAGAATTCCTCCCAGGCGCGTATCAGCATATCACAATCCACTGAGTTGATCGCTGTTGTTATTCTATGTTTAAGGTCATCGAGGTTAGTGGGTAGCGGTGGAAATAAACACGATCTTTTACATATCCCCACAAGAAAAAAATCATACACGGTTAGGTCTGGGGATCTCACAGGCCAAGCACAAAGAGCAAGGTCTTGGGCCCCCTTCCGACCAATCCATCGCTGGAGCACTTTTTCATTTAAAAAAGCTCAAACCATCAGGGGCGGTGCTCCATCTTGTTGAAAAATGAAGTCACGCGAATCTGCTTGCAGTGAAGTGAAGAGCCAGTTTTGGAGCATATCGAGATAGGTTTGTCCTGTAAAGGTGTTTTCTCCAAAGAAACTAACCTCGATGACCTTAAACATCGAATAACAACAGCGATCAACTCCGTGGATTGTGATATGCTGATACGCACCTGGGAGGAATTCTCTTATCGCATTGATGTTGCCCATGCTGCAGGTGGTGGCCACATTGAACACTTGTAAGACAGGAAATAAAAGTTGATTGTGAGTAGAATACGTGTGACTTGGCTGGAGTTTTGTATTACTTTTCCTTAATAAAATATTGCATCATGAAATCGGTTCATTCTTTTTGAATAACCCTGTATTTCCACACTGACCTATCATTTGTTGAATGTCCCCAGTGGAGACTCTTCAGAATCCATTCTAGCATTGAAATCCTCAGCCCTGTGGATTTCTAAATCTATCATAAGACTTCCATTTGTGCTTCATCTGCAGTAACTGTTCTTGTGAAAACTAAATATGGAATATGGTTGCTTGTATGTCAGAGGCCCTGCGGGGCTGTGAATTATGGTTAATAATTTGAATCATATGCATATACATTTATAAGGTCCATAAATGAAAAAAAAAAAGCATTTAATTACCCTGAAATGAAAGTAGAGCCAAATCCAAAAGTATATCCAATTTTTTAGACAGTACAAAATGTTACAGGATCCAGTCTGGGTCAGTTTTTTTGTTGTGATTGGATCCTGCAACATTATCCTTGGACATGTATATTTGTCTTCATTCGGTACAAAGGGTTGTTTACTTTAAAGTCCTTGCTGTCTAAGTTGATGCCCCTAGTATTCAAGATGTGCCAAGAAGACACATGTGCCATTTATTTATTAGATTTGTAAACCATTGAATGTCAGGGCTCACAGTAGCTTACAATAATGAAACAACAATAAACTAATAAAATACAAAACCAAAACATAGTAAAAATGTTATTTTGATAAAACCAAACAATAAAGCCATGTAGTCACATAGATACCTGGATGTCAGTCGTCAAATGCCCTGGAGAATAGTCTAGTCTTCACTGCTTTAACACCAAAGTACAGAGATCAGTCTGACTTCTCCACCCAAATTGAATGTCCCCACCAAGAAACAATGTCTTGAACCCACATCCATATACCAGGGATATCTCCAAATGGGATCATCATACTGAGACTTACTGTATACATACCAATGAGTGAAGCTATGTAGGGCTATAAAGAATTCTAACACTTTGAACAGAACCCAGAAACTGAGTGGAAGTCAATCAGTGGAAGTCAATCTAGCAGCTACTTAATTATATCTGTACTATGCCTGATGATAGGTGTGTTCTGCACCAATTTCAGTTTTCTAATAAACTTCAGAGTAAAACCTCATGTAAAAGATATATACTTATTATTTGTTTATTAAATGTGTTACTACAGTTGACTATACTAATGGTGATGGCAATATAAGTGATTGGTGCCAGCTGCTACTGCATATGCACAAAGTAGGGCACCAAGGATATATAATTCAATACATTTGCTTGCCATGGAGATAGGTAGCCTTAATTAAATAACTATTTCATCAGCCTTATCTTTCTTCCCTAATCTTAACCCTAATCCTAACCCTTCTTTAACAAAGATTTTTAAAAAAGCTGGTTGCTGATGTTTACCTGAATGCATGAGGGTAAGAACTGAGCAATGGATACTTATGTACGTCCCATTCCCTCTGCCTACCTTTTAATTCATATTATTGTACTTTCGTTGTTGATTTTTATTGTTTCATTGCTTTGCTTTTGTTATGTTTACATTTTTTTAATCATTTCTCTTTTCCATTTTAACTGTTGTAAGCTGCTCAGAGTAGCCCCATGGCGAGATGGGAGGCCAATAAATTTAAAAAATAATAATAATAAATATTTCCAATGTCTCCACGTGCGTGGGCACTTCAGAGATCTAAGGCTAAAGACTGAAAAAGGCTCACGAGTGTTTTTGGCTGATAGAAAAAGGCTCTCAAGTGCTGTTGCCTGATAAGGAGAGATTCAGAGTCACAGGGTGATTTGTCAGCAGGTATTTTTTACCAACCTTTTCCAGACCTTAGCACAAACACACAAGCATATTTAAAAGTAGCCTTTCAGCCTTCAAATAAGCAAGTTGAACAGGATAACAAACTGAACAAGCAGTGTTTAGGACTAATAATGATGTCCCTCTCATGGTTACCATAAGAATTATAAAAGAGTTTTTTTTTTTAAAGGTTCATGTACCTTATCTGAATGCTTAACATAATTAAACAAGCTGGCAAAATACCACTTCCCTGAGAAGACATAAGGTGTACATATTATTTTCTGAAAATAAGAGTTGTATATATTTGTTATCATATGCAGAGGTAGTTGTCTAATTACACCAGTCACACACGTATTTCCACTTCCAGAAGCAGTAGGACATTGAAGAGGCAACTCTATTGTCACTTTGTTCATTCAAACAACTTATGCATCTTTATTTACACACTCACTGAACACTCTGAGCTTGGTTGTTTTCTTGCAGATGTTTCATTACCAAAATTAGGTAACATCATTAGTGTACTGTGATGTTACCTAGTTTGAGTAATGAAATGTCTGTGAGAAAACAACCAAGCTCAGAGAGCACCAATAACCCCCTCATTTCAACCCTGATCTACAAATATTCTCTTTTATCAGTATCACTGAACAGATAAAGTTCACTGATGAGAAACATAAAGACTTTTAATCATTAAAAAGTTTGCCTGTAACACATTGATTTACCAAAATCTGCTGAAACTTACATGGCAACCTCCTTGTTTCCTGGTTTTCTACTTTGATTCTCTTCTACACTCCAAGTATAAAACTCGAAATAGTGCTTTTCACTGATGGTACTATAATGATTATCTACTACCAAGCATACCGGTCATCCACAAACCTAGTAGATGCCATTAAGGCTGATGCACAATAATCTTGTGGACAGCAAAAGCCATTAAGGCAAATTCCTTCAGCTCCTTCTAGAAACATTAATTCACCATCAGCACTTGTTAGTAAGCAATCACATGATGGTTATCATTTTGCTTGCTGATAGCATTTCTGCTGCACCAATTTACTGAATATTACACTTGATTGCTTTTGACTGCACAGTGTACTATTTTGGGGCATGTGCTTTTAAGGAAAAGAAAGGGCAATTCCAAACGAACGCTATGTTTTCTCATTTGTGAGGGAAATGTTCTGTTATGGCAAGGAAGCTGATAGAGTTTTGCAAGCCTATTTGGGAATGTTCCTTTCAGAAAAGATGGGAAAGTGTGAATTTGAACTCCTGCCAGCATACACTCTTGACCTATTGTAAATTAAGTGTGTCAACATCATTCTGTTGACTTAAACAAAGCTGATGCCATTAACACCTTGCTAAAAGTGAAATGGTGTTTGTGCTCCCGATAAAGAAGCTGAACCTCTCACCATTTTGCATCATATCCCTGCAGATTCTGGATGCTGAAAATCTTTGCCACAGATAGGATTATAGTTGTCATGAGTAATGGACCATTTTTTTGTTTCAAAATCTTAATACAGTAATGATAGTTTCTCTATTCCAAATGGAGATGTTTTAACAATTACATATTTTTGCTTATCTAGAGTGGGAGAAGTCAGAGATGAGGAACACCTTCATCTTAAATCAGAGTTTTCAGAGGGGGGGATTACAGATGTACTGTAAGTGTTTGCATATACTTGCACAATTCATGAAATACTGAATAGAATGGAAATAATCAGCCCTGCAGCATGGCCCATCAGGTGTTCAATTACGCCTTTATACTGCTTGCTAGTGATTACAAAAGCAAGATATTTAAGTCTGATTAGCCTTAGCCATCTCTTTATTTCCAAATTGAGCCTTTAGACTGCACATCCATCAATTTATAATGACAAAGAGATGGTTGTTAGGGAATGGTCATTAAAGTCTTCTTTGACTATAGTCAAAACAAACATTTATGTTTTCCATTGTATTCAAGGGATGTTCATTCCAAATTGGACTGTAAAGCTTGAGTTTAAATTATTTAGCCTACGCTCATTCATTGCAACTCAATGTTTCTCTAATTGACAGGTCTTTCTGGATGCTTTCTCAAAATTCTTCTTAATATATTCATATATATTTCTCTTCTTAGGCTTTGGATTTTGAAAAGCGGAGACAGTTTACTCTGAAAGTGGAAGCTAGCAATCCTCATGTGGATCCCAGATTCCTCTATCTGGGACCTTTCAAGGACATTACTACTGTCAGAATTCAAGTAGAGGATGTAGATGAACCTCCAATCTTCAGCAGACCAGCTTATATATTAGAAGTAAAGGAAGATGTCCCGATAAATACCATCATAGGAGCTGTAACAGCCCGGGATCCTGATAGTGCAAAGAACCCCATCAAGTAAGCTTACAGACCAGAGGTCTCCAACTGGCAAGGGTCAGTTGAGAAGGCAGTGGTATACAAACATGATGAGAAAATTTTATTGTAGTAAATGGGGACCAGAAAGCATGTGCCAATGTACACAGGTGCTCTGGTAAAATGACTTAGTGAACATACAAAAAGTGAACTGGATTCCCCCTCCCCCTTTCAATATATGTGGGAATATAAAGTGAGACAAAATGCTAAAGTCACTCTACGGCAGAAGTGGGTTCCTCCCGGTTTGGACCGGTTCACCCGAACCGGTAGCAACCCGCTGGTGATGTCACAATGACGTCACGGATCCAGTTCGGTCGGTGCCAGCCCGTGGGCGCCGCCATCTTTTTCTTTTTAATTTTTTTGATATATATTTTTTGATTATTATTTTTTTTGAATTTTTTTCCAGGGTTTTTTTCTTCTGCGCATGTGCAGAAGCTGAGTTTCCGGCACTGCGCATGCGTCACCATCTTGTTTTTGTGCTTTTTTGGGGGGGGGGGTTCCGGATTTTTTGACACTGCGCATGCCAAACCCACCCCTGCTTTACGGTATTGTAAAAGTGCTGTAAAAGTGGAAGTTCCTTCCACCCTTCCCTCCCTTCCTTTTTTTCTTCCTTCCTCCTCCATCTTTCTTCCCTTCCTTCCTTTTTTCCTTCCTTTTTTCCTTCCTTCCTTCTTTTCTGTGGCTTGCCATTTTGGGAAGCAAACAAGAAATTAAATTATAGGTAGTCCTCGACTTACGACCACAATTGAGCCCCAAATTTTGGTTGCTAAGTGAGATGTGTTAAGCCCTATTTTACGACCTTTCTGGACACAGCTGTTAAGCGAATCACTGCAGTTGTTAAGTTAGTAACACAGTTGTTAAGTCAATCTGGCTTCCCCATGGACTTTGCTTGTCAGAAGGTCACAAAAGGGGATGACATGAGCCTGGGACACTGTACCTGTCATAAATATGAGACAGTTGCCAAGTGCCTGAATTTTGATCACGTGACTAATAGCCGTAAGTGTGAAAAATGGTCATGTCACTTTTTTCAGTGCCATTGTAACCTTGAACGGTTAGCAAATGAACTGTTGTAAGTCGAGGACTACCTGTATGCTTTCCCCTCAATATGCACATACACAACATTGTCCACGTTGGCTGAGAAAGATGGAAATTATAGTCCAATGTCTATGAGAGCTACTTAGTTGGAGATGACTAGTGTAGTTATCCTTTTGTTAATAAAACTGGAGAGGGGAATGATGGGTGGTGGGAAAGCATGGGAAAATCATGAAGGAATATGTTGTTTGGATTTCCCTCTCCCCAAT
Source organism: Thermophis baileyi (assembly GCA_003457575.1). Classification (NCBI taxonomy): domain Eukaryota; kingdom Metazoa; phylum Chordata; class Lepidosauria; order Squamata; family Dipsadidae; genus Thermophis; species Thermophis baileyi. The sequence continues at coordinate 356,840 of QLTV01000804.1, forward strand.
AAAAGTCTGTGAATGACATTAAGACATTGCATAATGAAAGAAACTCCTGGCTGTGGGCAACCATTGGAATTTAAAAAATGAAAAGAGAGATGCCACGGAGGTCATTAAAAAGAGAAGGATGAAAATGGAGAGATATGTATAAAAATAGACATTTTTATATCTCTATATGTTTTATATAGAGAGATGAAGGAAACGAGCTGTGCTTCCGTGCATGCCTGCAATAAAATGTGATCTAAAAGGACCTTTTTTGTACAATGTTATTTTGTACCTACCAAGATCTATAACAGCTGCTCTGCACTAACAATGCTTCCATCTTCCCCCACCAGTGCATACCCTATTTCAAGTGTAAATGCTAGCTCTAACTTTTCCTCTCAGCTTGAGGGAGGACGCAATTAGACCATTATATGTAGTACTTGTCACTTATTTGTCAGTTTCCTTTGACAGTTAGGAATAAAACCTTCAGACGCCGGGTGTTACATTGAAAACCCTCAATTTTTCCCTTCTTAACTGTAGCTTTAAAAAGAAAAACCTAATCATGGAGCACTGTCAGTTTGAAAGTCCTTTGATCTCCCATTAAAGAATGTTTCATAATGGCATTATGAAAATGCTTAGTGAGAAGGAAGGGGGGGGGGAAAAAACGCCTTGTCGACCCAGAAATACACGTCTTGTCGACCCAGAAATCTATTCAACTTGCAAGTCGCATTAAACACGAGGATGCTGTATTTAAGAAAGCAATTAAGAGAAGATCTCCAAGGAACCAAATTTGTAAAAACCTGCCTTTGGCAGGAACAGATTTGAGTGACATGTACGTTTGTCAATAGAATAGCATTTTAGTTACCATCTCCCCCATCTACTTGGTTGCTGAATGTTTTTTTCAGGCATAAATAGCATGATGTACTATTAGAAACAACAGTTTCTAGTCATAGCTGCAATGAGCTCCTTGTCCTTTGGCTCAAGGAGCATCGCTATGAAGGAAAAACACTGAATGACAATATTTTACTTCGTTTATCAAGGAGCTCATAGAAAGCAGGCACGATGCAGCAATCTGAGCTTGAATAAATTGGCCAATACAACTATATGTAATGGACATACAGGTAGCCCTTGCTTATCGACTGCCTCATTTAGTGACTGTTCAGAGTTATGACAGTGTTAAAAAAGACAGTTGTGTGTGGCCAATCCTTGCATTTTCAACTGTTGCGGCATCCCAATCCTAACCAGCATACAACTAGCAGAATTAAGGGAGATGGAAGCACAGGAAGTCCTCGACTTACGGCCACAATGGAGCCCAGAATTTATGTTGCTAACTGAGACATTTGTTAAGTGAGTTTTGCCCCATTTTACAACTTTTCTTGCCACATTTGTTAAGCAAATTGCGGCCTTTGTTAAATTAGTAACATGGTTGTGAAGTGAATCTGGCTTCCCCACTGACTTTGCTCGTCAGAAGGTCGCAAAAGATGATCACATGAGCCCAGGATACTGCAACAGTCATAAATATGAACCAGTTGTCAAGCGTCTGAAATTAAATCATGTGACCATGGGGATGCTGCAATGGACATAAGTGTGAAAAATGGTCATAAGGCACTTTTTTCAGTGCTGTTGTAACCTTGAACAGTCACTAAATGAACTGTTATACGTCGAAGATTACCTGTAAAATTATATGTCAAACTTCCTGATGTTTCCTTAAGGACTGAATGAGGGGTGATGATATAAGTCTATCATTGTGGTGTGATTTTCCACTTAGCAACCATAGTGCTTAGTGACACAGTTGCTGATCTCATTTGTGGTTGCTAAGTATGGACTTAGTACAATACATGTAATACAATAAAGATTGATGGAACAAAGGTATGATTCACTTCGGTCTACTTTTTTATCTGCTTGCTAGCTATGGCTGAGATGCTGCTTGATTCAGTAAGACTCAAACTTGCTTAAAAAGGAGGGAAAAAACATTTTAAGAACATTTACTTCATAAAGTATAAGTGAACCAAAACAATAACACTTTCCTTACTAGTCTATTCACAATTACTTCTGTTTTGCCCCCCCCCCCAAATGAATAGGGTGGCAGTCAATCGCATCACAGAAAAACGTTGCTCCACATATTTGTGGCCAAAATCAAAGCAAACATTAAACCAGTCACAGCTCCGAATGAGATGTGAACTTTGTCATAGTCATTTACAATGGAATCTATGACTGAAAGAAAATCTCCATCACAATAAAAACATGAAGATAAGAACCTGCTCAAGTGAAATTTAGCCCTTCAGATATGATCAAAAAATGTCTCTCCAGCATCGTGGAAAAAAATGTAATTGAAACACTGAAACAAGGATAAGAAGATGATAATCAGCAAATAAATTAATGGCTGTTCCTGAAATTTACTGACCAGATGCTGTCTCAACATTCCCTGATCATTTGTCTTGTCTGTGCACTCCAAGTACAGCAAAGCTTTGAGCCATTGCAAATTATATCTTCCAATTTAACCATTTCCCAGGATTTAAAAAGAATAAAATTCTGCAGTCTGACAGACACACATAGTAATTTATAAAATGTACAAACAAGTTTGATGTTGTCAGCTTAATTCTTAATAGGCTATGATCTTTTCAGTCATAGTCATCACCAGCTCAACCAAATTAGCATTTTTTGACCAAAAGAGACCTAGGATTCTTTAAACAGGATGAAATTAGTGACAGGATAGCAGATCAAATGTATCCTCTAGATCAGGGGTCGCCAACCCGGGGTCCGTGAACTGGCACTGGGCCATGACATGCCAGAAACCAGCAAAATCCCATCTGCAGGATGCAGGTAGCACATGAAACCACACCCCTTCCGGTCCATGGAAAAATCTCTCTCCATGGAACCAGTCCCTAGTGCCCAAAAGGTTTGGGGCTGCTGCTCCAGATCAAGATCTACAATATAATTGGAATATATATTTAATTATTGTAAATCTGCTTTTCTTCTTTTTCCATCTATGTTAAAACAAAAACAAAAAAATACAAAATCAATATTTTCTCAAACCACTGTTTTTCTATAGTAATTCTAAATCTTTAAATTCTGTGCCTCATGATGGTTTATTTTAATCATCATCATTAATATAAAAGAAAGGGGAGCATAGGGGACAAATAAGAAAGGACTTTTCTTATTATTGATTAGTTCCTAGGCAAGCTGAGAGATAAGCTTTCTGCTTTTTTTTCTGCCTAATTTTACTGAGGAGTAGATCCTATGTTCCTACTGCTTCTCCAGGGTCACCATTAAGGGCTTATCCATTTGCTATGTTAATCATTTGATTAGGAATTACATCCCAATTTTTTTTTTCAATTAAATACAAGGCAGAGAAAGATCAACAGTGGAATCACAGAAGAAAGAAGTTTAAACTTTCCCTTAGCTATGAACTTATTAAAGAATCAGTCTTTCACACATTAATAGAAAAATCCTCCATTGCCATGTAATTCTTATTGCCAGATAAAAAGACATCCTATGGTACTTATCAAACTTCCAATAGAAGGGAATATAGTTAACTCAGGTTTGAATTGTGGTATCCTTGATGCTGTCTGAGTTTGCTTGCAAAAGTGCGAGTAAAATAGAACATAGAATAATAGAGTTGGAAGGGACTTTGGAGGCTTCTAGTCCATCTTTCTGCTCAATCATATACCATTTCAGACAAATAGTTGTCTGAAGTGTGGGGTGGGCTCCCTATTTATATAGAGTAGCTTCTTCTACTGGTGGCGTGAGGGTGTGGTTTTCCCTTTGATAATTTCTTGATTAAGGTATTATTTTCTGCTTGATTGTTAATCCTTCAGTATCTGGATGTAGGTGCTGGAAAGGATAGTGTCAGGGTTCCGAATAGCATCTGGAATTAAATCAGAGTCCGAGGCAAAGCATTCCTCAAAGTTCCAATTTATTAACAGAGCCATGTCAGCACGGCTGGGAGAAATCCTGAATCTGAAGCCTTCGGGGTTTCTCCACCCAGTTGAAAGTTCAAGCCTTTGTCCCCACACCCCCAACCAAAAATGGTGGTTTTTGTTCTTAATTTTTCCCCACAAGTGAGCATTTTTTTTTACAACTGTTAGCAATTGTTTTGTACCTGTGAGCATCCTGTGATACATATGTGAGCAGCCTAGACCAAGATAATTCCAAAATGCTAGGGAATTCCTGGAAGCTTGGCATTCAGATAAATCAGTCACCCAAAGCCTATGAGCCGCGGTGGCACAGTGGTTAGAAAGCTACTTCTGCTGATTGCTGGCTGCCTGCAATTTGGCAGTTTGAATCCCACCAGGCTCAAGGTTGACTCAGCCTTCCATCCTTCTGAGGTGGGTAAAATGAGGACCCAGATTGTTGGGGGCAGTATGCCGACTCTGTAAACAGCTTAGAGAGGGCTGTAAAGCACTGTGAAGCAGTATATAAATGTAAGTGCTATTGCTATTGCTAATGAAACATCTGCAAGCAGAGAACCAAGCTCAGAGAGCACCAAGGACTACACACTATCAAACTTTTTCTGCATTTAATTTTCATGCACCTACAACATGACTCTTAATTTGGTTAAAATATCACATAGCTAAGCTATTCCTAACCACTTCTCTTCTTTTAGAGCCGGTCTTGTCACAGCACTGATTATTAGAATCTCTGTTCAACAGAAACGGCTCTTTGATAGGCCTGCCATAGTATAAGATCAACTGTGTGAAAGAAGGTGAGACTAGTAGTGACTCAGCTGCAGATCGCTTTATAAATAGCAATAGCACTATAGCACTTAGACTTATATACCGCTTCATAGTGCTTTACAGCCCTCTCTAAGCGGTTTACAGAGTTAGCATATTGCCCCCAACAATCTGGGTCCTCATTTTACCCACCTCAGAAGGATGGAAGGCTGAGTCAACCTTGAGCCGGTGAGATTTGAACCGCCGAACTGCAGCTAGCAGTCAGCTGAAGTAGCCTGCAGTGCTGCACTCTAACCACTGCGCCACCTCGGCTCAGTAAAGCCACCCACATCAATCTAGTGACCCTGAGCAGCTAGCAATGCATAAAATATTAAAAACAGGGAAAATAAAAGAAATACAATACCGTAGAATGCAACGCAGTTAGGGGCTGCAGGCAAAATTCTCCCGTAACAAATCGTAAAAATATACATAATGGTTTCCATGACCCTCCTGACACCAGAACCCAAGAGAAAAGCTAGGACTTCCTTCCAAAAAGCTAGCAGGATAAAAGCTCTCTGAATCTCAGAGGGCAGACTACTGCAGCTGAGAAGGCAAATGAAGCACAGCATGCACTACTTACGCTGACAGTCATAAAATACAGGTGGCCCTCGACTTACAACCACAATTGAGGCCTAAATTTCTGTTCTTAAGTGAGACATGTGCTAAGTGAGTTTTGCCCGCTTTCCTTGTCACAGCTGTTAAGTGAATCAGTGCAATTGTTAAGTTAGTAACAAGGTGGTTCAGTGAATCTGGCTTCCCCATTGACTTTGCTTGTCAGAAGGTTGCAAAAGCTGATCGGTTGTAAGTCATTTTTTGCAGTGCCGTTGTAACTTCGAACGGTCACTGAATGAACTGTTGTAAATCGAGGACTACCTGTACTGCTTTTAATCTGGCGCAAGATGGATAAAAGTCTTCATGGTGGGTTTGAGGGCTGGTTAAGAATGGCATTGGCTATTCCTGTCCTTGAGACCTAATTAGTGCACCATGGCATGAATGAATGAATGAATGAATGAATGAATGAATGAATGAATGAATGAATGAATGAATGAATGAATGAATGAATGAATGAATGAATATATGAGTAAGCCCTGAAGCTCCTTTCCCTTGATCTTAAAAAAAATCATCTCATGATATTTATTACTTTAAGCTTTCTGAAAGCTTCACTGTTTCCCTTAAAGAACGGAACCAGCCTCTGTTGTGATTGCCGAAAATACTTTAAAAATTCTTATTTAAAGGGAGCTCTATTTAGCAGTATTACCTTTGAAAGTGTTTTGGTCTGATTCATGGAGAGAGGGGTAGCTTTATTTTCCTCTTTATGGATTATTGCAAGCTGCCTAGAAGTCATAATGAATGAATGAATGAATGAATGAATGAATGAATGAATGAATGAATGAATGAATGAATGGTGTTAGTGGGCTGAATGACAGCTTATAAATTTGTAGTGCCTGCAAGCTCCTTCCTGAATAGCCATCATCTGCCACATAATCACTGAATTTCTGGAATAACATATGGAATAAGGGCTCCTGAAACATGGTACAGCCTCACATGTTCCCATTACTGCAATGTCTGGCACATTTGTATTACACATTCACCACCTGTTATGCCCACACTCCTTCTGCAATTACGTCCTAATGAAATTCAAAACAGTTGGACTGCTACTTTTAATTTATTGTAATTGGTATTGCTGTATGATCTTGTAATTCCTATCAATTGGAGTGTTTTCAAAGCAACAACATCATGACCTTTCCTTTCAATTTATCTTGGACCTAGGAGCAGAGAAAAGACTTTACAAGCCAGGAATTAGTGCTTATCCTTCATTTCTGCTTTTTTGATGTTGTTGTTGGGTTGTTGGTGTTGGTTTTTTTGTTTTTTTTTTTGTAACATGTCAGGCAACTAATTTTTGAGGGGAGAGGTTACATTTCAATCCAACCATAAATGTACCGGCAAACATAGTTTGTTTGTTTTTTTTTTTAGAAAAAGGATCCCTCCCCATTTCTGAAGCTGTAGTGTCATGCATCAGCCCTAAACACATTATGTATCTCTGTGTTATACTTGATCATGTGATAACTATGGGAAACATGACTTCGTATTCAGTGACATGAACTGCAATTGTATGTGCTTAAAAAAAGTCTGTTACAATTGAATGCAGCTCTAAGTAACATAAGTCTGCACTTTTTAGCTTATTGACCACTAGAGACAAAACAGTGTATAAACAGACTAAATAGTTACGTTCCGATACATTTTCCAAAAGCCAGCAGAACAGGAATTAGAATGAGACTTTGGATACAGGATTAAGCTGAAAAATAGATCAGGTTTATTGGTTTTTCCTTACCAAGGTTTAGAAAGCAATGGGAATTGAAAAGAACTGTGAAATGGAAATGGTTCTCATTTCTTATCTGTCTTCCTATTTGTAGATATTCTGTGGATCGGCATACTGATATGGACAGAATATTCAACATTGATTCTGGAAATGGATCAATATTTACTTCCAGACCTCTCGACCGAGAAATGTTATTGTGGCATAACATTACAGTAATAGCTGCTGAAATCAGTAAGTTGTCTGTAAACACACACATACACACACACACACACACAATTGCTCTAACAGGTGCAGCGTTCTAGCCAAGCATGGCTGAAAGGAAGTCAGGTCTATATGCTTTGATTGCTTGCCGTTATTTAAAGACATAAACCTAAAAGAGTTTCTTTATTTTTTCTCATCTTTCCCTTGGCTATAGTTTATGAAGAGGCAACTGAATGCCTGAACAGAAAGAAAATGGAGAGGCTCCTCATTTCATATCAACAAGCCAGAAGAATTCTTCTGGTTATTGATTATCAGTCAGCAGTTGTTGATTTACAAAGAAGTTATATAGCTTAAAAAGATACAGATATATAATGTCAGGGAGGAGAATGAAAATCCTGTATGTTTTTCATTCCTGGGAATTTCAGTCCTATAGCATTGACCAAAATGAAAGAATAAAATTTAAAAGCCACTTACTTCTGCCTGTTAATTTAATTAGGATCATGCATGGTTGCGTGAATGTTTTATTTTAAATATAGTTGGGGGTGGTTTTTTTTTCCCCTTTCTTTTTTAAATTGTTTTTATATGTTCTATTTTTTATGATGTAAGCCGCCCAGAGTCCTTCGGGAGTTGGGCGGCATATAAATTTTATAAAATAAATAAATAAAAATAAATTAATTAGGAGAAATAAAAACCAGCTCATCACTCTTAAATCCATTTATTCAAAAGTTGTTATTGATGGGACTAACTTTCAAGTAGATATGCTTCAAGAGCTAGCCTCAGGGCAATTAGATTGCAGTGAAAGCAAAATGCATGTTTTGTCGTCTTTGAAAATGTCAGCCACGTGTATCATCCTTCACTATGTCCAGTTTTGTCCAAGCGAAGGTGATGGAGGAAGGAGTGATATTTCACAATAATGGCAATTCAATCAATCAATCAGAATAAAGCTGGAGGTGTTCTAGTCCAACCCCCTGCTCAAGCAGGAGAGCCTATACCATTTCAGATAGGTGGCTATCCAGTCTTTTCTTTAAAACCTCCAGTGATGAAGCACCTACAACTTCTGAAGGCAAGCTGTTCCACTGGTTAATTGTCCTCACTGTTAGGAAATTTCTCCTTAATTCCAGGTTGCTTCTCTCCTTGATTAGTTTCCATCCATTGTTTCTTGTCTTGCCTTCTGATGCTTTGGAAAATAGGTTGACCCCCTCTTCTTTGTGGCAGCCCCTCAAATACTGGAATACTGCTATCATGTCACCCCTAATCCTTCTTTTCTCTAGACTGGCCATACCCAATTCCTGCAACCGTTCTTGATATGTTTTATCCTCCAATCTCCTAATAATCTTTCTTGCTCTTCTCTCTCCTGGCCCTAATCATCTTAATTGCTCTTCTTTGCACTTTTTTTTCAAAGTCTCAACATCTTTTTTGTAATGTGGTGACCAAAATTCGTTGCAGTATTCCAGGTGTGGTCTTACTAAGGATTTATAAAGCGGTACTAATATATCACATAATTTTGATTCTATGCCTCTGTTTATACAACCAAGCATTGTATTAGCTTTTTTGGCGGCGGCTGCACACTGCTGGCTCATGTTTAAGTGATTGTCCACTAGGACTCCAAGGTCCCTCTCACAGTTACTGCTTTTGAGCCAGGTTTCACCTAATCTGTAGGTGTACTATTGGTTTTTTCCTGCCTAGGTGTAAAACCTTCCTTTTCTCCACATTAAATTTCATGCTGTTGAATAGGGTCCATTGTTCAAGTCTGTCTTTTTGAATCCTGAGTCTGTCTTCTGGGGTGTTGGCTATTCCTGCCAGCTTAGTGTCATCTGCAAATTTGATGAGTTCCCCTTCTATTCCCTCATCTAAGTCGTTTATGAACATATTGAAGAGTACATTTGATGAAAAGCAGAGCCTTGTGGTACATTAAAGAGTAACGTATTCATTACTGCACAATTATAAGTTTTCATGGTTCATAGGATCAGAACAACTGAAGATAAATGTGGCGTTGAAGTAAATTAAGCCATCTTCTTTTTCCTATATAATATAAAGCTATTATATCTGGGCTACAAAATTCTAGAGGATGATGAGATGACAGTAAACAGAGATGTCTTTATCTCTTTATTTGCTACTGTTGCCCTTCCCCCCAGATTTTATAGCTCAGATACGGTATGCCCATTAAAGGTAACTACACATAAAAGATACTTATCACTTACAAATAATAACAACCATACATAGCAATAGTAATAAGACCCACTGTAATAATTAATATTGGTAGTAAGGAGTAAACTCATATTCCTTTTCTCCACAAAATCCCTTTTGCCTTCCCAGCTGCCTGTTCTTACTATGTGTTTCTCTGTGAGTAGCACTTCATGATAAAGTACTTAAATTAAGCCAGTATGATAGTTGAGCTCTAGGCAATAAGTATTTCTACATTTTAGGTGAAATTACTAGAAATTACAATAGAAAATGTCTACAGAGTACCAGGATGTCATATTCAAATTTATCTATTAAAAATGGGAATTGGGGCAAGAGCTGTAGTGGCACAGTGGTTAGAATGCAGTATTGCAGGCTAACTCTGCCCACAGCCAAGAGTTCAAACCTGACCAGTTCAAGGTTGACTCAGCCTTCCATCCTTCCGAGGTGGGTAAAATGAGGATCCAAATTGTTGGGGGGCAATATGCTGACTCTGTAAACTGCTTAGAGGGAGCTGTAAAGCACTATGAAGCGGTATATAAGTCTAAATGCTATTGCGATTGCGATTGCGATTGCTGTTGCTAAGGTGAATGAGAAAATGGAGCTAAAGTTAGGAATTTTGCCTTTAAGAGGCACTGTGGCTTCCAGGAAAACTTATTTCCAACAGAACTTCTGTTAAGATACAGATAGGTTATAAGGCCAAGACTAAAAATAAAGAAAACTGATATGGAAATGAAAAGCTAAAATTTCATTATAGTAAAGTGGACCAAAGCATTTTGGATTGCCTATGATGAAGAGAAAATATTAACCTGCCCACTATAAAGTGAATATTATATCAATGCTTCCTTTGAAGTTCATCTTTGGAAAGAGAGTTGCAAGCAACAGCATGTCAGATCTCTGTTTATGTTAGCACAGATAAGAAGCATAAAAGCAGGTAAAGTTTCTTTCAATTTTACTCAAATCAAAATGAAAATTCTAATAGTAAATCCTCCCCCACTTGCCCCCTTTCCTTAAAACCTTGGTGATCACTGACTCACATTCCCACCTTATCTGTTTATATTAATCAACCACATATGTGCAAATAGTAGCATCTCAAGAATTACAAGAAGAGCTCTTCTTTAATATTGCAATTTTTTCTTTCTTTTTTTTTCATTTGTAGTAGTAGCAATAGAAGTGATATAGATGAAGGGAAGATATTGTGAAAAGGAATCCTATGGATTTGTGGCAATCTCTTTGGTGACATTATATCAGAGAATTATACAGATGGAAGGGAAAGGGAAATCATAAAATGGAATTTGAACCAGTCATATTATTATAAAGAATGAGGCAGCTATCTCAAGGAGCAGCCTTAACCACTCTCATTCTTCGAAGGACAGGATTGTATGCCATGTCACACTTAGGTGCAGTAAATAACATACTATCCATTCATCTGCTTGTCTAGTCTGCTTCTGTTATTCCTCAGACAATAAATTGTCAGTTCTGGGTATTTCTGCTACTCTCAGTAAAAGAATGTTATCACTCATTGCTTGAATTCACTTCACGAATGTCTTGCTCCCTGAAAAAGAAAAAAGAAAAAACACCACAAACAAGCAAACCTCTTTGTCCTCCTGTTAAAATACCTTCCCTTTGTGTTATTACAGAGAACCCAAAAGAAAGCAGCCAAGTCCCAGTATTTATTAAAGTCCTGGATGTGAATGACAACGCCCCAGAGTTTGTCATGTTTTATGAGACCTTCGTCTGTGAAAATGCAAAAGCTGAGCAGGTTAGCAGTTTGTGTTTTGAAAGAAATAAATATCTGGTGTTTTGTGCCTTTTGTGTTGCAAGGAACTGTCAGCAAATGGTAAATGAAATCAACTCATCATTTCTTGGCCCAAACTGTAACTGGCATTTTGCATGGTTTAGATGGCTCTTTCTACACTTTGTTTCACTATTTGCCATTCTGCCCTTCTTCTGTTCCTTTTCACAGAAAATTCTCTTCCTTTTGATAAACCAATGGTGAGTATACAGTATATAGAGAATCTGCAACCTTAATGGAGCAAATATCACCAGATCCAAACTCTGGTTATTCAGCAATCCAAACAACCAGTTAGTATTATTTTATGTGTAATCTTCTATTTGATTCATAAAGAGAGACTGGCAAAAACATAATAATTCAAGTCCTAACCAAGGATACACAGGTGGTTCTCGACTTACGACCACAATTGAGCCCAAAATTTCTGTTGTTAAGTGAGACATTTGTTAAGTGAGTTTTGCCCCATTTTATGACCTTTCTTGCCACAGTTGTTAAGTGAATCACTGCAGTTGACAAGTTAGTAACCTGGTTGTTAAGTGAATCTGGCTTTCCCATTGACTTTGCTTGTCAAAAGGTCACAAAAGGTGAGCACATGACCTTGGGACATAGCAAGGGTCATAAGTATGAACCAGTTGCCAAGCATCTGAAATTTTTATCACATGATTATGGGGATGCTGCAAAAGTTGTAAGTGTGAAAAAAGGCCATAAGTCACTTTTTTCATTGCTTTGAATGGTCACTAAATGAACTGTTGTAAATTGAGGACTACCTGTGGACAATTCTAAGCAGGGTATTTTTTGTGTGTGTGTAATATAAGGATGTGCAGATCTGATCAATTCAATATTTCCAAATATCGAGGGAATCCTTTAGGTATTGCTGCCAGCCAGGGCTCCAATCGTGATTGGAGTAACGATGGATTCCACCCACCCCCCATAAGTGTTCAACTTATGGAAAATCTGCAAGTCCTTTTATTTTGCAGTGGGGGAGGGATTGTTTTTCCTCAATCCTACTCTTATGATGTGGTGTTTGTGTGTGTGTGTATGTGTGCATGTATGTATGTGTGCATAATATTTTCAGAGAAATAAACATATAACAAGAGCCAGACTGGTGTAGTGCTTAAGACATAAAGTTATTCTGGCCTTAGGAACAAAGCCAGCCAGGTAACCTTGAGCCAGTCCCTATCTCTCAGCCCTATGACACAGGCAATGGCAAACCACTTCTGAAAAAAAACCTTGCTAAGAAAATTAAGGAACTACTCCAGGCAGTCTCTGAACATCGGACATGATTGAATGGAAGAAAAAGAGACATATCAGAGTAGGTAACAAAATCATCTGCCTGAGACAGATATGTTAATCTCTGACCTTCAGTGATGCCTGAAACATGCGAGCATGTTGGGGGATTAATAAATCCCTCTCTAACCAATATAAAAGCAACAGTGAAAGCCTTCCCCCCCCCTCCCCAGTTTTCATGGGGAAAGTGTTCTATTCGGAGGAAAGATTAGTATACAATGAAAAAAATATCCTTATCAATCACTATTTGTTATCTTGTTTGCTGTTATTAATTAATTGCTTTCAGCCTATTTATTATTTCTGATGAATAAGAACAAGGTTTAGATATTGGTCTGTGTGCCATAAGTGAAGATAAAATAACAATATTTTTACTTTTCTAGCTCATCCAGACTCTAAGTGCAGTTGACAAAGATGATGCTTTTGGTGGGCACAAATTCTCATTCACTTTGGCCCCAGAAGTAGCCAGTAGCTCCAATTTCACCCTTCAGGACAACAAAGGTATCCTTGGGTTTTTTGTTTTTTTTTAATTGCATACTTTCTCTCTTTCTTATTTGGCTTTTGACATTCACTCCTTACTACATTTTTACATTCTTTTTTTTTCCAGATAATACAGCTGGAATCTTCACAAAGAAAATGAGATATAACCGTCATGAAATGAATATGTACCTCCTACCAGTGATAATCTCAGACAATGAGTATCCAGTTCAGAGTAGCACAGAGACGGTGACAATTCGAGTGTGTGCCTGTGACCAAAGAGGCAAAATGCTGTCCTGTAATGCTGAAGCACTGATCCACCCAACTGGCCTTAGCACAGGCGCATTGATCGCAATTCTCCTTTGTATAATTATATTGTTAGGTAAAGGACTTTGCATGAATTCAAGGGCTATGGGGAGTAGGGTGGAGAACATAAATTGTGCTAAGGAACAAATGAAGCATATTACACATGAATATAACTATGAAATATTATTAGTAGAGTCATCTTTTAGTATAGATAGAATTAGCCCATGATACATTTTTACTTTCTGGATCTTCTGAGTATTCATCAATAGTGATACCCAATACGTTGATTGTGGTAAAGAGAAAACCACCATTTCAGTTGCAACTATCTCCATAGCCATGCCATCTTTCCTATTTCCACACATCAATCAAATATCGCAAATTTATTTTGCTAACTTGTTAGTTACAGTGGGTTTGCTAACTAATCAACAAACTCAAGTATGTATCCTCTATAAACAGTTCAGAATTATTAATCCTAACCATGTTCTGCAGTTATAATTATGGAGGAACTCACATGGATCAATTCAAATACATATAATTTAAAGTTCACCCACTAAGAAGCTGTGGGCATACTAATTCCTTAAATGCAGCTGCCACAAATATCCTTCTACTTCCAATCAGGACATTATTATTCCCATCATTCCCCAGCTTGATAGAGGTATTGCTGGGTTGAAATGCTAACCAACATAACAAGAAAACTATACTCTCATAATTTTTGCTGTATCTATTTCTGATCTTTCTTTACCTCTGCTTAAAGTCATAGCAGGTAATCATACAACAACAACAAGATGTTGTCAGGACATGTTTGGTAGATGCAGGTGGGAAAGGTTCATCAACTGGAATTCTAAAGTGCTTTCAAAAAATTCACCAATACATGAGAATATCTGTAGCTCGGGGGTTGAACTGTGGATGCTTTCTGAGCTTAGTTGCCTGTTTGCAGACATTTCATTATCCAACTAGATAACTTTATTTGTGAGAATGAGTGTGGGGTTTTCTACCTGTTTGGATATAAAAGCTTGTCTTGCCAGTTTTGGGGAAGAGGATGTCTCCTTGACAGTTTCTTGATTTTCTCCATATAACTCTATAATCTAGGAATCAATAAATTATGCTGTCAGGATGGGGTTTAAAATAATAATTATTGGCATTGCAGTTATATAGCCTGCAGTGGAATTCAATTAATAGCTGATATCATCTTTTTTTTCCCTTTGATCTGCAATACAATATTAATGCCAGGTAGTTAACCCAAAACAGCAAAATAATTAAACTACAAATTCTATTTTTAAGAGTAACAAAGCAGATGATTTGATCATTCATTTGCTTTTGGTTATATATGTTATTTTCAATCTTAGTAGACCTAGCTTTAATGCTAAGAATTGCTGAAGAGCCAGAAGAGAAGCAACATTTCAGCTTTGCTTTTAACATGTTTTTTTACCATTAAGAAGACCTATTCTACAAGTTCACATTAAAATGAAAAAAACAGCTTGAACACTGAGAACACAATTATATTTTGAGCTGAATTACTTAGTAATTTGCACAAATTCAATTTGCATATTTATTTCTTTGAATGAAATCTCATTTCTGGTGATATTAGAGTACCAGACTAAAAATAAATTTAAAAATGCAAATTAGCTCTGTATTTTTACACTGGTTGGTAAAGTATTAGACGATATAGAGCACAAATGACTTTTTGGACTGAGAATTTATATGGCACAGAGATAAATATTTTGATTAAAGGACGAGGTAAACTCCAGAGATAGTTGTTGAGGCTATGCAACTTTTCCATGATCCTTTCCATATCTTCCCATTTCCAAACAGTTATTTTAGGGATACATTATTTGTATTTTCAACACCATAGGGTTTGCCCATGTGATCTGCATTTAAGAGGAAAAAACTATTCCTGAGAAGTTCTACTAACCAAAAAAGACAATTCTAGGTTCGATGGATAAACAGTCTCATTTGTGTAAGACTCTCTATTTTTCTTAATTTATAATTTGAAGACTGAATAGAATAGAATAGAATAGAATAGAATAGAATAGAATAGAATAGAATAGAATAGAATAGAATAGAATAGAATAGAATAGAATAGAATAGAATAGAATAGAATAGAATAGAATAG
>QLTV01000804.1:374590-403291 GCA_003457575.1 Thermophis baileyi
CACCATGACTAATAAAACCAAAGCCTTCCTTTTTACACCACTCCTTTAGCCACACATTAAACTCTGCTACACGCTGGCCTTTCCCTTTTTGTTCCTTATATACTGGTAAAACCTCTGAAAAGATAAGCCTACAACCTATACTACTAAGTTCATACCCCAAGCTCTGAAAGTCATTCTGCACAGAAAGTACATCTTTTTGGGACAGATCATTTGTGCCAAGATGTATAATAGCATCAACATCACAGTCCTTACTGGCATTCTTGACTATCTTAAGAATATGCCTCTTGTCTCTGCTGGCAGTAGCACCTGGCAGACACCTGACCTCTTTCAAAACCTCCATATCATTTCCTAAATTTACATCCCTTACAATTGAATCACCAACCAGAAGTGGCTTCTCTTTTTGGATACCTTGCTGCTCTTGTGCGTTTTGGGACAGATCATTTGTGCCACGATGTATAATAGCATCAACATCACAGTCCGTACTGGCATTCTGGACTATCTTAAGAATACGCTTCTTGTCTCTGCTGGCAGTAGCACCTGGCAGACACTTGACCTCTTTCAAAACCTCCATATCCTTTCCTAAATTTACATCCCTTACAATTGAATCACCAACCAGAAGTGGCTTCTCTTTTTGGATACCTTGCTGCTCTTGTGTGACTGATGTGTAATACCTGATTCACACTTTGCCCTTTTCAAAGTAAGTTCTTCATTTCGGACCACGATCCCCTGCTTATTTGAGTTATCATTATCACAACTACCTTGACCTGTCACTTTAGTGTCCCTATTAAGGTCAGCAAGGGCACTATATCTGTTATGCTGGGACACAGCAAAAGCTTTGGGTTTATGGTTCACAGCTCTCACCGTGCCAGATCCCACGGTTGTCCATACTGCCCTTCTCCTGCAGGATCTTTGTAGTAGAGGGGGCTGATAGCGCGGCAGCTCAATAGAGTGGAATGGTTGAATTGGACACCTAATTTCTGCTTGGAAATCTTCTAAACTAAGGGACTCAGTAGAGTTGTCTTCCTTGAGGATCTTCTGAAAATCATGGAGTAGCTCTGTTAACAACTTGAATATTTTTGTAAGAAGACTGCAAAAGCATGATAATTTCATGATTTCTATCAATAAGAAAACTAGTATTTTTATTTCCACAGTCAAGTATTTTAGTGAAGTTGGGAAAAGAATGGGGCAGTCAGCTTGAGAATATAACTAAGTGTCTATTTTAATTTTATGCCAATCATCTTTGAATTTGGAGTATAGTGAGAATTATCTAATAAATATTCCAAAATAAATTATTTGGATTAGTTATTCTTTAAACTAAAAGAAACTAAGTTTAAACTAAGGCGAGAAAGACCTTATTAATAGTATCATTGAGAACTTTGGTAGTTGTGTGTTTGAAGCTTTATTTATGCCAGCACTCACATCCAAATATTGTAATTCCTGAAATGATTGGAGGTAAGTCCACATTTTAAACCAGGGGTTCCCAACCCCCAGTCCGTGAACGAGCATTGGGCTACAGCATGCGAGAAACCAGGCCACGCAAACAAGCCAAGCCCCATCCGTGGGATGCAGGCAGCTTGTGAAACCATGGCCCCTCTGGTACCTCTCTCCATGGAACCAGTCCCTGGTGCCCAAAAGGTTGGGGGCTACTGTTTTAAACCACCAGATATAAATAATAGTTCCTAATTTTTCATACTTAGATTTTGGCAATTGGCCATTTGAGAGCCAAATCTGGGCTCCCAATTTTTTTTAAGTGTCAAAAAAGCAAATATAGCACCAGAGGCAAAATACTCAGAATTGCCTATGTTTAAATAGCATAGATTAAATAAAGAATTATAATATACCTTCAATAAATGTTTTAAAGAAACATTCCTTTTAAAGCCTTCCTTGTAAAGGAAGACATTTTTAAAGTGTTACTATCACTTTTTTCCTTGTATAATATTGATACTGTCCCACTTTAAAAAATCCGTAGAAAACAAAATTCAAATAATTTCAGCAGTTCATCATCAATATTTGATGTAACTGAATTTTCTTTTTCTTTTGTCTCGCCTCAAAATAATCACTTCTGTGACTTTAAAAGGGTTGCACTGTTGTAACATGAAAACAAACTGAAATTCATCTACATTTTAGCTTGAACCCTGAATTTCACCAAAACTTTCCTGTACTTAACAACTCCTAAAATGATGAGCTCCAAAGTGAGAATGAGCTTATGGATTGTACTGTTTTGCAGATCTTCTTGCAAAAGAAAACAAAACAAGTTCCAAAGAATACAAATTTCATGGTAGCTTGCTTTTGTTTTAATTAGCTGGAGAATTAATGTCCCTCTCAACTCAGTCGAATTTGCTCAATTTATTTATTTATTTATTTATTTATTTATTTATTTTTACCAGTTACCGTGGTGCTGTTTGCCACACTGAGACGGCAAAGGAAGAAAGAGCCTTTGATCATCTCTAAAGAGGACATCCGAGATAACATTGTCAGTTACAACGACGAAGGCGGCGGAGAGGAAGACACTCAAGCCTTTGATATTGGCACGCTGCGGAATCCTGAAGCCATAGAGGACAATAAATTGCGCCGAGACATTGTGCCAGAAACGCTGTTCATGCCACGCCGGACTCCAGTGGTACGAGACAACACTGATGTCAGAGATTTTATTAGCCAAAGGTTAAAGGAGAATGATACAGATCCAACTGCACCCCCTTATGACTCATTAGCTACATATGCATATGAAGGCAGTGGCTCAGTGGCTGACTCTCTTAGCTCTTTAGAGTCAGTGACCACAGATGGAGACCAGGACTATGATTACCTCAGTGACTGGGGGCCTCGTTTTAGGAAGTTGGCCGATATGTATGGTGGCGAAGACAGTGATAAAGACTCCTAATAATGTTGCCTTTTCCTTTTTCAAGAAACAGCAGTGAAATGTGTGATGTCGCTACTTCTTTCTATATATCAACCATTCTCGGAAAGGGTTCTCTAAACCTATCGGTTTGAATTGTTTCTTGACTGCAGTCTTTGTGGATCTAATGTCATTCCCACTGTAATTTCAGCTTCCAAGAGAGGAAGAAACCTCACCAAACCTTTGTTATTTTTTCAATCGTGTTTTTATTTAGGCAGTTCAATGGCCAAACGGCAAAGCAATTGAGGGAGAACCCCCCCCCAAACAAAAATGGAATACTAGTTTTAATATGTTTCTGCTAATTTTGTAAATGGGATTACCTTAATGTTATAGCTCACCAAATAACCTATATTTTAATTATTCACCCGGGACACATTTTTATGCAAATTATATATTGAACACACCCTATTTTAAGGAAATGGTATGGCTTATCATATATTATAGGAAAAGAGTGTAGGTCTTTTAAAAGCTACAAGGGAGCTACAGGTTGTTCTCACTTAACAACCACTTGTTCAGTGGCATTTAAAGATACGATGGCACCGAACAAGGGGGTTTATGGCCAGTCCAAGCCTTGAAGTTGGGCCATCACAGCATTCCCATGATCACTTGATTGCATTCACAGCTGTTGCAGCATCCCATAATCATGTGATCATCATTTGCAACCTTCACTCTGGCTTCCCACAAGCAAAATCAATAGACTTGCAACAGTAAATTGCAAGTCATGATCACATAACATCTGGCTTAACGATCATGCGGGATTCATTTAACAACAGCAACTGGAAGTGCTGGAACTGCCACTGTTAAGTTGGCCTGGTCAATGTGGCGATTGGCTTTACAACTGCATCACTTAACGATGGGCTTGTTGGTTCCAGTTACCGTCATTAAGTGACAACTACCTGTAAGATACTTTTAAAGTAATTCAATGGTCTTTTGAATGCTAGGGTTAATTTTGAATTGGTCACTTTCCTCAAACTATCAAAACATAATAATAATGGACAATCAGAAGTTAGAAGAAAGGAGAGATATGTTTGTGTATATATGTGCCTGGTAAGTGGTCCTAGCCAATTCAGTATGTGGGCTACAGTAATGTACTTCAAGAGATATTCTATTCCTGGAAAGTAGTCTATTAGGTAAGGTAATGTATAGAGATTGTAACAACGTGTATCAAGAAAGCAGAGTATTGCTGAAAATACATGTATGGATTTCAAGTAAACCAACTTAATAATAATAAGAGTAGAATAATTGAAATCAATGAATTTCAAGTTAGAAATATCTAAATTAATCCCCACTGATTTTAGTCACTCTATTTTAAGCAGGACTGAGTCTGGATCCAATCTATAATATATAAAGAGGGTTCCTCATCTGTATTTTGTGAGCTCAATTCATATTAATTATTGCTCAATACCAACTCATATCAGCAAAACAAAGGTTGTTATGTTCTCTTTATCACTCCCCATTTGCTCAGCTGGTGGATTGCTGTTATTTCTACCTCCTCCTCCTTAACAAAATACTCTGGTACTAGTGCCTAGGATTAAACTGACAGCAGGTACTATATTGTGCAGCAAGGAAAAGACATGGGAGAAATAAGGAACTAGTACTACAGTAGTGCCTGGCTAAGCAAGCAGCAGGAAATTGCATTTGATACGACCTCGCCTTGCAGTAATAATTCAGTTGAACACTGGTTCATGCTGCTAAACCACTGCTGAGCAAAGGGTTTCAGCCACACCAATTAACAAGAATTTGCATTGGCCGTGAAGTGCATCAGAGACGGCTCTGTATAGGATTGAAATATGAAACATGGGCAGATGATACAAAGAGTCAAAATTTAAAAGAAAAGAAAAAGCAATGAAATGCAAAACGAAAACAAGACACAAAGCAAGGCTGGAAGTGCTACCATAACTATCTGAAACTCAGTTGCAATGAGCATGCTGAAAAGAGCAGGGATAGCTTTGAGCTATATGACATGCTTGAACTCCCTTGGCTTGAATGGCTCCTTGACCCACTCATCTGCCTCACAATCAGCACCAAAAAGAGGTCTAATAGGAGTTCCTTATGAGCTTTCTGATTTATTTAATGGCCGCATTTTAAAATGAATGTTTGTATTTTTTTCCCCATTTTTGCGTATCATAGATCCAAGCTTATGAAAATGATTTATCTTCTTTTAATTGTAGGATTTCCTCTTCTGTAATTACTATTGCAATATTTATATTATTAGGCATGTGTATGTGTGCGTGTGTGTACGTGCACATGTACACTATTACAATTAGGTGTTCCTGAATTCCTTTGTCTGATATAGTTATAAAACAGCTTTTCAGTTGTTGTAAGGAATATCCTTCTGGGTTCAGTTCCAAGTGGGGAAAAAGACACTGGATTCATGGAAGTTGCTTGGAAAGAAGGTTTAATGGTGGACAGGAGCACATGGCAGGGGCTCCTGAACAGAAAAGGTGGATCACATGCTTCCAGATGTTGGGTGAAAAGAAAAGGGCCAAGATGCTGAGAGTTCCCCGGTTTTATGCTCTCTGTTGGGCCCCCCCTTAAAGAGTTTCCTGTTCCTGTGTAAGAAATGTATCCTGATTGGCTGTCAGACTCCCATGGGGCCATGCAGGGGCAACTCTGTAGGCTGTCCTGAATACCAAGCTAGTTTGAGTGCTGGCTGATTCAATCTTCCCAGGTGCCATGTGGTAAGATGGGCAGAGGGCTAATCCTATCTTTATTATGTAGAATAGACTGCCCATTGACAAAGGTGGGGGGATGAGTGAGTTTGCTCTGGTCTTAATGGTCCATTGACAAAGGTGGGGGCTACTAAGAGTGAGTCTATTTTCTGCCTAAGAACATGTTTCTCCGGGGATATTCTATATAATATTCTGCCTTTTTAATATTTCCTATGATATTTCATTTTTCTAGGAGAGGGGTGGGTGCTAACTTCCTACACAGTATTACAGTTAACAGAAGTTCACTGAGGCCTAGTGGGCTGGAAAGGTTGTCTAAAAAAATTGCTAAGGGTTCACATAGAAAGTCAGAGGGACACTGAATCAGACCCACCTCTTATGCTGTGTTAAAAAATACTAAACTGCTATCAGAAAAACTCAATATTGGAATCCTAGGCATATCTACTCATAACTGAGCCCCACTGATTCATTAGAGACTTCCAAACAGTACTGCTTTGTAGCCTAATTGTTATTAAAACTTTAAGCCAATGGTTCTCAACCATGGTCCGTGAACCCTGGGAGGGGATGCAATGTCATCACAGGGGATCTGCAAAAGCTTGAAGAAATGATATGATTTAAATCTTGAGTTGAGTCTTGGTGGTCTGCGGCCATGATTCGTGGCCACAAAAGGTATTTAGGTGTCTGTGGTGGAGAAAAGGTTGAGAACCACTGCTTTAAGCCATGAACCCAATTACTCGTTATTCGATTGCCAGAATCTCTCATTTAAACATGTCCAATTTTAAGTGCACTTAAGTATACTTAAGAAACTGATTTATTGGGGGTTTTTTTAAAGGTCTTTTAAAAATTACTGAATTTGGTTTTTTTTCAATCCAGCAATTTTTGCTTTTCTTTAATAACATCTTAAGATCTGAATACAAAATATGACTCAAAAAGTAGGATTTGTAAGCATTTCAAGAGCAGATCTACTGTATCTACATATAAAAATAATAATAATAGCTGATTGTTCCATTTTGAAGTAGATTGGCATCTTCGGGACCCTCCATCGCATAGCACTTGCCTTTTGTGTATTCTCACAACTTAATCAAACTTCTACAGCTGAGTCAATAATTTTCAGCTCTGCTGAGACTCAGAAGAAACCCCAGAGAACAATTCTTCAGAACTCCCACAAGAAATTTGAGATAAGAGGTTTCAAATTGGTAGCTATCTCCCAAGTCTTCCAGTCTGTCCTTTCCTGCCGAAACTAAGTTTGTATGGTACTGTGCCATTTCCCTCTTGAGAGTGCATTGAATTGAGAAGCAAATTGGCCATTATACTAAACAGTGACTAGGGTAGTATTTTTGTTCTTGTTGTTGCAAAAAAAGAGGGGGAAAAACACTACAAGCAGATATGGGACACTAGCTACATACTTACCCTTCTGTTGCCTTATTAGTAAGCTTCAGAGAACATGGGCAGCTGGTAAACACAGAATGGCACAGCAATGAGAATATAGTATTTATAGGGCAGTATGGAAAAGATTAATCAGGGGGTAAAAGTGGCTATGTAGAAATTCCCTTTGTTTTTGGACATTATGGTTTACTATTTTTTTAAAAAAAAACTGGTAGGTCTGTTTTGGCAAAGAGGCATGTATATCCCCTATTATATTTCCCAACCTGATGTCTTCCAGATATGTGGTGCTGCTACTGTTATCATTTTCCGATAAACTATGCTTACCGAGACAGGATGGGAGTTGTAGGTAACGCAATGAAGAGTTAAGTTGGGGAATGCTATCATGCACTATAGGTAATGAAATCATTTGTCATCTGTTTTATTTATTTTAAAAAAATGGAACAAAATAAGACCAATGTGTTTCTGATCTTATGATGCAAGTAAGAAAATCAAATCAAAGAGTGTATAAGATCCCAAAGTAATCAGTTAAATGTTTCAAGTTTTGTACACCTCTTGACATATGTTATTTTAAGGAGATCAATTCTACAGAATACTGTGCTGCAAATAACCAAATAGCAACTTTAGTGACATTTTAACAAAAGAGTGACATTTTAGGTACTGAGAGCATGAAATTTAGGTACTGTCTCCTGACAGTAATTTTCAAATGATTTATTTTATGCTACAAATAGATTAATTTGTTTTGTGGAACTAGATTATTAATATTAAGTATGTGTACACTGATCTGAAGTAAAAGATATAAATTTGGAGTTGATCCAGATTAGTTTGATAATGAAGGAGCAATAAGGAACAATCAGAGTGAAATTTAATTTATATGTAAGACATTTTGAGGGGTTTTTTTTTTTTTTTGAAAAAACCTAAGCCTTATTTATTTAGTTATATTATTTTGTTTNAATAAGGAACAATCAGAGTTAAATTTAATTTATATGTAAGAAATTTTGAGGGGTTTTTTTTTTTTTTGAAAAAACCTAAGCCATAGTTATTTAGCTATATTATTTAGTTTTATCTAAAACGAGTCTGCATTGCATGGTAATGCAAAATGTGGTTTAATTTTGATTTAGTGTAATGAGTGAATCTAGGCATCATGGTTCATAACCTGAGATTATTTGTGAATTAGCTGGTGCCACAAATCATAATTAAAGCAATCATTTTAGGGTGATAATTCATGGTGATGAATATGCTCAGTCTTCAAGAAGATTCATGACTCCATCTTGGAGTCAAGATGGAGTCCAATATTGATATTGGAGTCAATATTCCAAGATGGAATATCAGCTGCACAGGTTCGACAAAAAAAGTGGTAAATTCTTTTGTATTTAGCATTATTAGGAAGAGAACTGAACATAGAACTACCAATATAATAATTCCCTTAAACGAATTTGTGGGAGAACAAATGAGGGTATTGAATATAGTCCTGGTCACAACAGAGTAAGGAGGCAGGTGCCAAACCAGTATGTGAGGAATTCTGCATTTTATAGTAGGTTATTGCAGAGCTAGAAAAGTTACAAAAAGGGCAACTAAAATTATGAGGAGGCTGAAGTAACTCCCTTGTATGAAAAGGCTACCCAAATTTCAAGCTGTCTAGTTTGAAATTAAGGAGGGTAAGAAGACAGATGTTATGGGTATATAAAATAATGCATGGCATACATAATGTGTAGGGAGAATTTTCCCCTCTCGCCGATGGTTAAATCTCAAGATAATTCATTGAAACTAAATGCAGCAGAACATTAGCCTATCTGTAATTGTCTGCTCTTAATCACATGCCATTAAAAGGGTCAAATACGTATAAAAATGTCACAATGAAAACTCTACTCTTTCATACCAGCAATACAATATTATATGCAAGAGCATAAGGAATAGAGTTTGCTTTGTTATGCCATGTAATGTGTTGTCTTCATGTCTCCTTTGCTCATTCATACAGAACAATGGCCCAAACATAGCGGAGGGTGGGGGAGATGACAGAGAGAGAGAGAGAGATGGATGTCATAGCATCTTGTTAAACTGTGAAATTTGTTGCAAGCTGTTGGAGAGTTTTCAAAGGAGACTGAACAGGTTCATCAAAGAGCAGACTATCAATGCCTACTAATATTGAGGGTTCTTTACTGCTGACTCACAGCACCCTACCTTAATACTGGTTGCTGAAAAGTAACAATGCAAGAGAATAATTGCTCACCAAATTTGCGTGCCAAATGCATGTAGCTGATCGATTGTGACCAAAAATGGTGGGTTTGATCAGGTTAATATAATGATAGTAATATATAATGATATAATGATAATAATAGCCTGTGTTTGATAAGGTTCTTTGTAGGATATGCAGCTTCTGAAATGTAAAGCTTGAGATTAATCATTTGTCAGCCCACCTAAAAGCAGTGTTAAATTGGTTGAAATCAGAGCTATGTAGAAAACAGTGTTCACTGTAACGCCTCATGTTGGCCATAGAAAAGGGTGTTCCTTAAACCCTCTTTTGACAAATGAGTCAAACAGTTTAGGATGCTGAGTGTATGCTATGAAGACGGTGATTGCACATTTCTCCTGATACAGCAAATTTCCTTTGATGGCTCAGGTTAATTTAGCTAGGATTACTGACACTAATTCTG
Organism: Thermophis baileyi; assembly: GCA_003457575.1. NCBI lineage: Eukaryota > Metazoa > Chordata > Lepidosauria > Squamata > Dipsadidae > Thermophis > Thermophis baileyi. The sequence goes on from QLTV01000804.1 coordinate 384,190, forward strand.
TGACATCTGATGGCTTAACTAGAGGGCTCTTTCGCCACCTCCCGGAATTACTGACACTAAGTACCAGTTATTTGAACCAGAAGTTTGCATTTTATTGATGAAATGTTTCGCCTTGTCAATAAAATGACAGTAAGCCACCCACAGCTTGTGCATAAATATTATATAAACTATTTAACATACTGGCATCAAAATTAAGATGCCAAACTGAATTAAAAAAATGAATTATAGTCTTCTCTGGAGGCTGACACATTATGCATTAATCACCTGAAGTTTCTTATTCGTGCAATTTACGAGCATGGATTTTTCCAATAATAGCCCCGTCTGGGCATAGGTTCATAGTTTTTTGATATATGACTAAGACCTTTAGATTTTATCCTCAGGCAACAGAAAATGCAACTCAAAGCAAAATTCCATGAATTCTGAGTGCCAGAATGAAACAACAACAAAAGGAAAAAAGTAAAATAGTATACTGTATTATCTGATGTTGGAATAATAGAAATGTGACTAGATAATCCAGTATGAAAACATGACAGTATTAAGGCTGGCTGAAATCCTATAAATGCTTCTGTAGGCCCAATTCCTATTATAAGATACCAACAGGACAATCCTTTGCATGTCCTTTGATGCTCAATTGTTCCTTTTAATATCTTCTGACTATGGTGCCATTCCATACATATCTGCCAATGTATCCCACTAAATACCTTCCAAGAACCCATGAACAGGATCTGAATTGGTAGCACTTATGAACAAATGAATTATAGTCCCATTAGCACTGTCAGAATCATCCATTTTTAATACCTGGGCTTCATCCTTGTGAATCTCAAAATGAACTGGGCAAAATCTTATTTTTAATAGGACAAAGATTTTGGACTAGGAGCCTGACATATTATTATTATTATTATTATGTTCAATCAGTGAATCTTTTTTCTAAATCAGCATACTCGGGAATGGACCGTTTGCTTTCTAGCATAGTCTATTTGTCTAGTCCTTCTAGCCTATCAATTGTCTATTGATTACAAATACACATGTATCCAAAATCAATGGAACATTCGAAAAGGAATATAACATCTATATGTCTTGCATTTAATAGGATAAACATTAATCCTGATCCTATATAACCATGATGGTGAACCTATGGCATGTGTGCCAGAGGTGGCACGCAGAGCCCTCTCTGTGGTCACGCGTGCCAGAGGTGGCACGTAGAGCCCTCGCGCGAAGACCAGCTGCCCGGCACGCATGCGCGCGATGGAACCTGGAAGAGCAGCTGGCCGCTGCGTGCATGCGCACTGGCCAGCTACTCTCTTCTGTGTTCCGGCGCTCCGGCGCGCACGTTCCAGTTTCGGCACTCAGTGCCAAAAAGATGAGCCGTCACTGCTGTATAACATACTTTTGAGGTTCTGCATCATCATAGGAGATGGATAAAGGCAGAGTTTGTTGAAGTATTTTGATTTTTTTTTTACATCGATTACTACTTTTTGCTAATTGAAGAACTGGCCAGAATCTCAGAACGTCCTTATTTATAAGAGAGAATAGCCACATATCAATGTAATATAGCTAGTAATGATACGGAAATAGTCAAGTAGCTATTATGAGATTTGTGTGCAAATGAATTGAGGAGTGCTGACTGAAACTGTATTTGATGTCTTTAACAGCTTAAAGGCTTTCTAAAGAGAAAATGCTATGGTTGGCGTAATTATTAGAAGTGAATGAAGCAAGTTGTTATTTTTATGTCATTGATTTCTTACATTTCCTGTATTAGCAGTTTAAAGTAGGTACTGCTGAGACAATCTTCAACGCATCAACACTTTCCGGCGCTAAGAGTTCTCATCCAAGATTTCTTGCATATACTGTAAGAAAGTCCCTTTAAAGCAAGCAAATTGAATTCAAGGAAGTTCCTCTGACATTCAGACAAACTCAGCAGAGTCTTTGGGGAGGGGAAGAGCGATGGACCAGCAACTTTGAGGGAAATATACTATTGACCTGCTTTTTAATAACAGGTATACAGTTTACATGATAGATAAAGCCGTCCATTTTTAAAACTGATTGAACCTTACAGCAATTCAGCTGCAGATATTTAGAAAGTTACCCACATGGCAGTGAAGGCTTTCAACTTCCATTTTCTCCACATCAAACTGCCGTAAAAGCCCAGAAGTAAGGTCATTTGTGAATTCTAAAATTGGGAAGCAAAGCAGAAAAGTGGCCTTGAGTTTTATTTGGAATAGGAGGAAGGAAAATGTGGGCTATTTACACCAGGTGCAAGGATGCACAATAAAACCTCAATTTTACAGACCTCTTCATTGCACAGACTTTGATATGATGGACAAAACTGGAATTTGCTTATTTTACATAAAGAACATAATTGTATATACATCACACAAAATTTACATTTACTTTTATGTATATCCTGCATTACCAACACTCTTTCCTCCCAATTTGTAAAATCAAGATTTTACTTTCTTGTCTTCTAAATGTGATAGTTTTGGTAAAGATAGGCAAAGGGTGTTTCCAAAAGGGGGGGGGGAAATGTCCTAATACTGCCAATCAAATAATGTTGTGCAGCCATGCCATCTTTCTCTCCCTATTATTATTATTATTATTATTATTTATTAAATTTGTATGCCGCCCAACTCCCAAGGGACCCTAGGTTTCTTTTTGCATAGTGTGTGTCCATAATCAGAAAGAGGAGGGTGGGGGTGGGAGAGAATTGTGGGGGACTCAGAATGATTCAAATGGGAAATGTGACCTGAACCTTTGTACAATTCCAGAAGAGAGACAAGGTGCCTGCAGAATGGCAGGTTTCATTCGAAAACATTTGTTTGCTTTTTTTGGCCTTTCTCTACAAGACTGCACTGTTTATGTAAATACATCCAGATAACACTTTCGATAAGCTTTTAGTTTTCTAAAGTCTATTAATTTAGTGTTTATTAAAACTGTATAGTATTAGGCATTCAGGTAAAGACATTTTAAATAAAATAAAAATTTTAAAAATGACCATGTTGTTGCTACTTTCACTCTGACCAGACAACTGGTGCCGAAGACAACTCTTCAAAAGTTATATTCCATGGTTCATTGTTGTTGTTGCTGTTGTTGTTTTCAGTCTCTAAGTCATGTCCAACTCTTCATAACCCCATGGACCATAGCACAGGACCCCCCCCCCCTCCATCCTCCACTGTCTCCCGGAATTTGCCCGAATTCATGTTCATTATGTCGATCACTATCTAAACATCTCATCCTCTACCTTCTCCTTTTGCCTTCGATCTTTCCCAACATCAGGGTCCTCTCTTCTCATTAGGTGGCTAAAGTATTTGAGCTTCAACTTATCTGTCCTTCCAAAGAACAGTCAGGCTTGATTCCTTTTTAGGGTTGACTGATTTGATCTTGCAGTCCAAGGAACTTCCAAGAGTCTTCTCCAGCACCAGCAATTCAAAAGCATCAATTCTTCAGTGCTCAGCCTTCCTTATGATCAACTCTTATGGTCCAATTCCATTGTACTTATTCTAAAAAAAAAAAAAAAAAAAACTTTCTCTCTCTCCACACACATCACCTTAATTTTCATGCCTTACAAAAAATGTTGTATGTACTTTAACCATATAATGTTTGGTGGGGGGGATACATTAATTTTGAAAGTGCTTGCTGTGATTAGTGGTTTTCAAATCCTTAAAATGCCCCCTTTTTATATCGATTTCTTTTAATTAAATGAATGGACCTGAGTATATATTAAGCGGGGGTGGGGGGAGGCACTGTTTGACAAGATTGAAAGGCTATTCTTCCAATGCAATTGCTTTAAATCACCTGAGGTAGAAGACAGGATGGGAACATACTTAACACAGAGAAATATTTTGCTGTAAGGCTGACATATCTCAGCTAGTAAAATCCACATGACTTTCACAGTGCACAAAATCCTCAGCACTGGATGCAGGATTTAGTTTGTAGTGGAATTCACAATGACAACTTTTTTTTCAACGCTAGGTAGAGCTCAATTTTGAAACCTGTAAATTACAAAAATACCCTTACAATGCCCTTGCGATTCTACAGACTTTCTTTTCTGTCATCGCTACTAGCCAACTCTGAAGATTCCTTTTGGGAATATGTTCTTCTATTTCAGAAGTAAATTTCATAGACAAAATGGAGTCCTGAAATCTCTCTTCCCCCAGTGTGATGTACTAGTTAAGATGCTCAACCAGACATGACACCACCAATTCTATGTCCGAGATGATCCTCAGATGTAGAAGTTCACTGGCTGACTTTGGCCTTTAAAAAAATATTTTAAAAAGATGGCTTGAAAAATATGAAGTACATATAATATGATACACAATTATTAAAATATGAAACATAATCTCACATGTGCTTATGTGTTTCTAAATACATGCCAGCTTGAAAGTTGAATTATATAATGTGAATGATGTTACTGAACTCTTACACCTTGGTATTCTCCAGATTAATTGGATTGCCATTCCCATTCTCTCAATTTGGAATAGGCTGGAAGGACTCATTTTCTTGAAATTTCAATTACAACAGGGTAATGGGTCCCAAATTTTGGAAATTATCCCATTTGATTTAAAATTTGTTGTCCAATGATGCACCATTTCACCCAATGGAACTTTAAAAACAGACAGGAGAGTTTGTGTAGTATATAGATTTTTTTTAAAATAGACCAAAAACAAGTGATTATAGGGCAACATACATCCCTCTCTATTAACTCAGATCCTCTCCAAGATAGCATTGCTGAAATTATATAGCAAATCATAGAAAATCATTGGTGCAATTTTCTACTTTAAACAGAAAACAAATACTCCATTAGGCTTATCTATTTCCTTCTTAAAAGTTCCTTTCAACTCCTTATATAAAAAAATAAGTGCAGAAAAAGTCCAGTCTCCCTAATATCACCTGAATGGTGTCATGTCTCCAATGCTCAGAGGCCAAGCAATATTTCTAATGGTGTATCTTTCAGCTATTAAAAAAAAAAAGTGCAGCACTCAACTTTGTCTAGAATGATGATGCTATCCAGACAGAGAAGCAGACCAAGCTTGAATCAGTGTCTCTATTGGTAAAGTAAATATTATATCAATAGTTTCATATTTCTAAAACAGATACTTAGTGCATCTTGGGCAGGAAGATTTATCTCCATGTTCCAGCCTGGCCTCGGACTATACATATTTATTTATTTAATATCTATGGCCATCCATCTCAACCAAATGACTCTGGGCAGTTTACAGTTCTAAAACAATAAAACATTTAAAACCAATAAAACAATAAAACAATAAATATAGAGAGAGCAGTCAAGTTAAGTAAACAGTTAGCAGTAAAGCCAAGAAACTACACTCTTAAAATATTTGGAGGTCCAGGTTTGGGTACACAGTCAAGTTTTTAAACTCTTACAAAAGATCAACAGGGCCACTCTAATCTTTGAAGACTGTACCCCTACTTCTTGTACCCTGCAATCAAGGCAGGGGTTACAGCACAGAAGGCCTTCTTCTCTTCTTCTGGTCTCCTTTGTCTTCTGCTTCCCACTAGCTGACACTCTGGCTGATGGGATTTGCAGCATGCCCAGTCTGCTGGACTAAATTGGATAGATAGAGTTGGACAAAGACAGTCAGTCCCTCAAGTAACCCAGTCCCGAGCCATGTAGGGCTTTAAAAGTGACAACCAGCACCTTGAATTGCATCCAGAAATACACCAGTAGTCAAAGTAGCTCAAGTAACAGAGGTGTTACTTGTGCCATGTGTATGATATCATTTACTACTTGTGCCATCATATTCTGCACCAGTTGAAGCTTCTAAAAGTTCTTCAAGGGCAGCCCATGTAGCACTCATTGCAGTAATCCAAATGAGAGAGCATGGGTAATGAGCAGAACCTCCCAATCAGGAAAGGGTGCAACTGGCACACCACCTGAAAGTACACATACACTCTGCCTAGCCAAGACTGCTACCTGCTCTTCAAGTAGAAGCCATGAGTCAGATTGTGCATGGGTTGTATGGAGCAGTGCTACCCCATCAGAGCCAAAGATGGAATAAACATGTCTCCAGATGATACAAATACTCAGAGCCACTCAGGTTTGCTAGGGTTGAGGCACAGCCCATTTCACCCATTCAAACCTCAACAGCTTCTAGAAAATGGGGTAGGACATCCATTAAATAACTCAAGGGGCTTGTGGTAGAAATATAGAGTTGGGTATCATCTGAATATTGGTGATATTTCATCCCATCTCACCCAGCAGCCTCATGTAGATGTTAAATAAGAGAGGAGAGAGTACTGAGCCCTGAGGCACCCCATAAAGTAAGGGTTGTGGGCTGAATCTCTCCCCCCTTGTTAACACTGGTTGGAACCAGCCCTGAAGGAAGGAGAAGGAGAAAAACCAGCACAATACAGTGCCATCCACCCACAACTCCAAGAAGCAGCTCAGAAGAATACCATGATTGATAGTATCAAACACTGCTGAGAGCTCAGGAAGAGAATGGATGCACTACCTCCATCCTGCTCCCTCCAGAAGTCATCCATGAATGCAATCAATGCCACTGATCCCTAAACCATTGTCTGAATGCAGACTAAATCTGGTCTAGATAATTCACTTTATCCAGGGTTATTTGAAGTTGCCATGTGACCACTTTTTCTACAACCATCTCTAAAAAGGGAAGATTGGAAATATCATTTATCATATCATTTATATCAAAACCTATTTTTAGGCCCTGTGAAAACTTAGTCAAAATGTGTATGGAGTTTCTCAGTCATCCCGATCATGGTTGTCCCAAAGGTGCTTTTTCAAGAGGCAACTGGACTTTCTTGTTTTCCTTTGAAGATGTTTCGCTTCTCATCCAAGAAGCTTCTTCAGGTCTGACTGGATGCTGGGGAATGGAAGGATTTATACTCCGTGAAGACAGCTGGTCATTTGCATTCTTTTAGAGAGTCATTGAGGCCACTTGGAGGTTTATCTGTGTCCTGAGGATCACCTGAGTAGTGCAAATGTGTATGTGGAGCCTTCTTGGAACTGTTGAAAGGACTGTCTTATAGACAGGAGATAAGATGTTGTAGTATCCCTCCCGCTCTGTTGAGAGAGGGCAGTTCAATTTTGACAATGATGGCCTCTTCAACCCTGCTTTCAAACCAGCAATCTTCTCTGTCCAAAATGTGGACTTTGCTGTCTTCAAAAGAGTGGCCTTTGTCTTTTAAATGCAGATGGACTGCTGAATATTGTCCTGATGGGTTTGTTCTCCTATGTTGTGCCATGCATTTATGAAATAGTTGTTTTGTTCCCAAATGGTTGGGAACTGGGCCACGCAAGCGGCAGGCAAACGTGCAAAGCTGCATTTGCACAAATGATGCATGCACATGTGAAACCATCCCCTCCCCTGCCGCCCCTGCCACTGGTCCACAGAGCTGGAGAGGTTGGGGACCACTGCCTTAAAGGGTAAGATGTTTTAAAGGGCAGGCACTGCAGCAGAGAAAGCTCTTCTAGATCTGAAGAACTGACAGATGGTGTTCTTTGATGGCATCCAAAGTAGGCCCACCCAGCCTGCATGAGTAGAATGGGCTTGTTTTATTAAAACAAACAAACAAAACAATCCCTCCCATTGAAGAAGGAAGTATGGTTGCTGAAGTCATATTTAAGTTGTCTCCCAAATTTCCTATCCCGAATGATCAAGACACGATAAACAGTTTTTCTCCTTCATCAACAATATCATCAAGAATCTTTATTACTCCCTCCGTTCAAATAAATTTAAATTGCTCTTTGTATTATTACAAGCGCATAACAATATGAAAATAAGCCAGTGCAATGATATCTGTTTGCCTTTATTTTTCAACATTTTGCACATTAAAAAACAAACAAACCCTGCACTTTCAGCTGATAAGAGGACCATTCCAGCTAAAATCCTACTTCTCTGTGCTTTTTTATGAGAAAGGGAGATAGAAATAAAAGTAACCAAAACAATGGCCTTGTAGAGTTAGATCGTTAAAGATTTCTGATGAGATTTATATAGCCAAAAGAACTCTCAGAAGCAAATCAATATGACTAAGTACTGTACTCTTTTACAATCACAGACATCACTTTAAAAAAAAGAAAAAAGAAGTGTCTGTAGTTTCATGGGTTTATCATTTTCTTTTATTGTTGCCAAAGTTTCGAATGTGACTTTGCAAATGATACAAACTGAACGGTAGCAATTGGGGAGGAGGGAGGAGAAATGGACCTCTAACATGATGGAAAGCTTTCAGGCTGGAATGTCTTTGCAATCTCTGGGTATTCATTATGTTTATGGGAAAACCACTGGCCACATAATTCACTCTGACTCATTCCTGATTCTGGCATGTTAGTTGAGAGAACCAGAACTAGCAGGGGGGAATCATCCATGCCTCTCAAGCACCTGTACAGTAGTTCTTTTCATCAGACGAGGGCAAAGATTTCAGAAAAGATGGAGCATTATGAGGGCACACAGGCCCCACATTTCTTTGTAACTGATATGTGTATTTTCAGTCTGGGATATTAAAGTGCTTGTAACTATTTTGTTCTTCCCTATAGTGGAAAGGAAAGTATTTGAAAGCTAGACCACAATTTTGAAGCATTATGTCTATGATAAATTTGGTAGACATCACTACAGGCTTCTTCAAGTTACATGCTCTTTTGATCATGACAACCCACTGCTTATATCCCCTCCTCAGCATTCCCAATAATCTGTTGCCAACCCCAATTCAGCAATAATCTTCAGGGATTCCTGATAATTCTGTTTCTCCGGTGCTACTGTCTAATATATCAATATACACTTGTGGTGCCGAAATGAAAAGTGGGAGATTCTGCTTGGAAGGACAGGTGAGAGGAAGAAGATAGAAAATACACATATTGTGGTTTGGGATTATCTGAGTTAATAAAAAATAAAAGCTAACGAGGACGTACTTCTAGAGAAGGTAAATGAATAGGTGAGGAAAAGCTAAAAAGAATCTTATGTAATTTAAAACTCATTGTCTTTAAACAAATAAACAAATGAAAAAGGTCCAGATGATTTGTTTTCTTCAAGGTCAACTGAAGCTATTTTCTTAAACATCTTCCCTAAAAAGGAAAGGTTCGAAACTGGAAAAAATGTTATCCAGGACCAGAGGTGGGTTTCTCCCGGTTTGGACCGGTTTGCCTGAACTGGTAGTGACCCGCTGGTGACATCACAATGACGTCACGGAGCCAGTTCGGTCGGTGCCGGTCTGTGGATGCAGCCATCTTTTTAAAAAAAAAAAGTTTGGAATATTTTTTTTTATTTTTTTTTTCGTTTTTTTCTTCTTCTGCGCATGCGCAGAAGCTGAGTTTCCGGCACTGCACATGCGTCGCCATCTTGTTTTTGGCTTTTTTGGGGGGGTTATTTTTTGCACTGCGCATGCACGTGCACGTTTTGCACGCACACGCCCACAAGGCGCAGCCACGCGGCGTGGGAGGAAGCAAACCAGCAGCGAGGTAAGTTAGAACCCACCCCTGTCCAGGACTGATGACCTCTTAACTAGTGGATTATCACCACTTCCTTCAAGTCAGGTGGAAACACCCATTCTTTCAATGAAGCTGATACTAGTTCATGGGCTGAACTACATGTCACCTCCCAAGTGCGTCTTACACCAGACTGGAGTGATATGGATATCATTAAGAAATGGCCCATACTATCAGTCCTGAGGACTCTCTTCGCTGCCAAAATAAAAAGTTTGTGTACATATAAGTAACCGCACAACACTGTCCTTTCAGCCTCAACAGAATTTTGCAGTCCAACTTAGAATGATTTTATCACGTGATTTTATTTATCAACCTAGACTATTCTTGACATTAGCCCTACAACAGACAACGGTGACTCCTTCCTGCAAGGAATGTTTACCGTGGAGTGGGATAGAGCCGAGGTGGCACAGTGGTTAGAGTGCAGCACTGCAGGCTACTTCAGCTGACTGCTAGCTGCAGTTCAGCGGTTCAAATCTCACCGGCTCAAGGTTGACTCAGCCTTCCATCCTTCTGAGGTGGGTAAAATGAGGACCCAGATTGTTGGGGGCAATATGCTAACTCTGTAAACCGCTTAGAGAGGGCTGTAAAGCGGTATATAAGTCTAACTGCTATAGCTATCTGCGGATATGATTAGAGTAGAAAAATAACAATATTCTGCCACTATTATTGCCATCATGTAATCCCTAAAGTGAGCTTTTCTACATGCTCAATCAGAGTCACTGCCCATTATTTTTCCAAGTATTACTTTTGGCATTTAATCTCTGTGAGGTCCTCAGAGAACCAAGGAATATCCTGAAATTGACATGCATAATGGGAATGGGGAAGGTGAAAAATAAATCAGTTTATTGTTTTCAAGAGAGTATACCTGAAACATTAACAGTCACACCCTAACATATCTAGCAGAACAAGAAGTGTGATTTTAGTGAAAGTATATGCAATGTATACATTTAATCCTTCCCTCTTTCGCCTAGATATTTAAAAAAAAAATTGTGAATGAGATTTCCAATTTCAGGAGTCCAAGATGGTAAATCCTCCAATACAGAAAGACCTAAAACCTAAAGCTATTCAATCTTGTCAGGGTTTAGTTGAAGCCTGTTGTTACCCATCCGGACCCTATAGCCTCCAGGCACTGGGAAAGGACATTAAGCATCACTAGTCTTAACTTATCAGGGACAAATATATACAGCAGAGTATATATAATGCATATGATGATATCTCACCTCATGGTGATGGATGATCTCCCCCAGCAGCTTCATACACATGTTAAACAGGAGTGGAGAAAGTGCCATATCTGTGGCATCCTACATAGTAGAGGCCAAGAGTGGGTCTTCTCAACTTCCAATCAATGCCAACTGGAACTGGCCTCAGAGAAAGGAAGAGAAGCAGCACAACACTCTTCCACGCAATCCAGCGGTGGGTTGCTACCGGTATGGCCCAGATCTACGAACTGGTAGCGGTGGTGGCAGGAGGCTCCACCCACCCGCCCCGGACGCTTCTGCGCATCTGTGCGAGCGTGCGCACAAACTGGTAGAAACAGGATTTGCAACCCATTACTGACCCAATCCCAACCTCTGAAGCTGATCTAATAGGATACCATGATCAGTGATATTGAAAGCCACCAAATGGCCAAGTAGAGCAAAGATGAATGTTCTATCCTCATCCTGCTCCCACCAGAAATCATCCGAAAGTATAACCAATGCCATTTTCTTCCCATATCCAGGCCTGAATGGGTATAGATAATCCTTAGGCAATTCATCATTATGCCTAGTCATAACACTGAGACCATTAGAAGGCAGAAAAAGTTGACACTTTGCCACCAACTGGGACCATGATGACGAACCTATGGCACGCGTGCCACAGGTGGCACGCGGAGCCATATCTGAGGGCACGCAAGGCATTGCCCTATGTCAGCTGTAGTGCACATGTGCGTGCTGGCCAGCTGATTTTCGGCCTTCCGGAGGGCGGGGGAGGCCATTTTCGCCCTCCCCAGGCTTCAGGAAAGACTCTGGAGCCTGTGGATGGCAAAAAACAGGCCCAACGGGCCTACTGGAAGTTCGGAAACAAAATTCTGGTAGGCCCATTGGGCCGTTTTTCGCCCTCCCCAGGCTTCAGGAAAGCCTCCGGAGCCTGTGGATGGTGAAAAACGGGCCCAACGGGTCTACCAGAAGTTCAGAAACAAACTTTGTTTTTTGCCATCCACAGGCTCTGGAGGCTTTCCTGAAGCCTGGGGAGGGCGAAAAATGGCCCAACGGGCCTACCAGAAGTCCGGAGGCTTCAGTGAGGCCTGCACGCATGCGTGGGGGGGCAGTGTGTGGGGGTTGTGTGCACATGCGTGGGGGGAGGGTATTGCATTATGGGTGTGGGCACGCACGCACACGCTATCGCGCGCGCTCTTTTGGCACCCGAGCAAAAAAAGGTTCACCATCACTGAACTAGGAGATCATCCAAATGTTTGCACTCTTTTCTTGTAGCTTTAAACAATCAAGTCAACAAGGAATTGACATTCTTAGCATAAAAGAGTGCTATGCGCTCAGCCATTTCATCTGACACAATGTTTTTGTCCTCTCTGAAAAAATGGGATGGACAAGAACCAGATTGCCAAAGTTCTCCTTGCACAGGAACATCTAGTTTGGTTTATATTCAGAAAGATAATCTTTCTTAAAGATCTTGCCAAGGAAGATCTTGCCAGGGACTGCAGGGTACACTTCTAGTGAGGCTTTGTTGGATTAAGTTTCCTCTCAAGACACCTGTGGTTTTGAAGCTGCACATTAGGAAGCAATTTAAGAAACCAACCCAAGCCAATGTTAGCAACTCTTATTAATAGGCAGCTGCCAAGGCTCATACTTATCAGGCAATCTAATCCTTACCTCTGTTCTTCCTTGCTTGCTGTTTCACCTGCCTTGTTCTAACACACAGTCCAAACAGCAAGATTGCAAAAGATGAACCATCTTATCTCCTCATCTCGTTAGACAAGGATGCAGGTTAGGATGAAGAGTTAAGCTCTGCTATACAGTTACAATAGCAAGGAGGTGGCATTTAGAACCCATACATGCATCCTTCTGGAATTTGGCAGGTTCTTTACCAAGGAATCTTGATGCCTCAACCAAATGTCATGGTTAATGCAGTTCTTTAATACATGGCCTTCTAAATACAACCATTATCCTATTTTCATTTCATCTTTTAGAAGTGAAATGAATTGCCACATAATGCCAAAAAGTTTTACTATTATGCATCTGCTTCTGAGATATAATAAGAACTCTTCTTAATGCTTGATAAGATAGCAGAAATATTCAACTCTTACCAATGTACTATGTTATCTAGTTTTATTCTTCCTGGTTTCTATTGTCCATCTAGTAATCTCTAGCTAGCAACCAACATATTTATTGCTTCTCATCACTTATATTCAATAAAGCTACTCCTCTATTCTCACTGAATTCAAAATTATGTGTATATACCTATTATGTGCCATAGGGAAAACGAATAAGAATGAATAGGATAAATGCTATTAGTTTGAAATAGCTATACAGTAGTGTCAAAATGATGGTAGAAAGTGTCCATTATAGTTCTAGGATGAATGTTCTTGCAAATAATACGCATGGATAGAAATAATGTATCACAGCACCAAAAAAAAAAAAAAAGTGTGTAATATGAAAAAGAAAACAGCCAAGAGGATGGGATCATAGTTCAAAAAATGTTTCAAGGTAACATTAAAAGAAAGAATTTAATTAACAAAATTGAACTTTTTGTGAATAAGAAATAAAAAGAAGCTATGACGGTAGGGAAGGAAAAGTCTAAGCTATTGTAAATACAAAAGAATGCAGTGTTCTAAATACAGAAGAATAATTAGAATACTGGAACATTCAAATGTAACCACTACATAAATATCAACCATGCAGGCTCATTAGCAGATGGCAATGGGAATTACGGAATAAATAGTCCCATAAAATTCAAGTGTTCTGGCCATTCTTGTTTGTTTCTACTTCTTTTTCATGTAAGGGACATCAGATGATGATAAAGTATGGAATGTTAGGCTTACCGAGAGAATGTCACTTTAAACATTTATTCAACATTTTCCATCAGTCTTCATGATTCTTTAGAGTTTCTGAATTTAAGGCAATTTCCCCCAGCATTTATCTAAGACAGACATATACTTTCATAGTTTATTAAGCTTATTTTGAACTTGCTATCTCAGCCAGAATTTTACCAATCTTGGCTAACTCCAGTTGTTCTGGAAGGTGACTTTAAACTAGATGGCACAGAGCCCTACTAAACAAACTCCCTAACCATTTTCTTGGAATTTATGACCTATTTAGATTTTAAAAAGTGCCATAATTAAAGAATGAATCTCTCGAGTGCCACCCTGACATTCTCTATTATTAGCTGTTAAGGGCAACTTAAAACTGACTGTCTAAACCACAGCATCATATACAAATATCAGTGGTAGTTTATTCCAGCTGGATTTAATGCTATGCCATTGGTGATAGCAATGAATAGATTTTCAAAAATGCTCTAAAAGCAGTTTTTTGCCCTTGTAGCAGAAGAAAGATGCTATTGCTCCTTCTATAAATAAGTACCGATTATTTGCATCATCACTTACATATCTATGGATGAAATATGGTACAGTATGTAGGGGCACGAAACATCAGATTCAGCCCATAGAAATCTCTTATAGGACAGCAAGATTTAAGAGGTAGCGAATTCTGTAAGACAACTTCTAGTCAGTCCTTTGGAGGTACGATCATTTTCTAAATAATTTGGTTCACGTTTTGCTCTAGCTAGCAGGGCTAGAATTTAAATTTAGAAGGATAGAGAGATTTTCGCTCTTAAGCGATTTTATACTTGAGTGATTCTAATACCCCAATTTTATAACCAGAAATTCTATGATACCCTCAGTAAGGACATCAGCAAAGTAGTAGCAATAGCCAACTCCCTAGTCCAGTGGTTCTCAACCTTTTCTTCACCCTTTGAATACTTTTTGTGGCCATGGACTACCAAGACTTAACTCAAGATTTAAATCATAACATTTCTTCAAGCCTTTGCAGATTCCCTGTGATGACATTGCGCCCCTCCCAGGGGTCCCCAGACCACATGTTGAGAACCACTGCCCTAGTCTATCCCAAGTCTTGAACCTAAAATGTACACCGTAAATGCAAGGCAATTATCTCACTAAGTTTCTCAGAAGGGAAATATCGTTTTTATGGACTGTAGCCATATCACTTCTCCTACCTCTCCAAACTTGTTCCTCCTCAGCAATCTGATACAAAAAATTAATTCCACAGAAAAGCAGTAGATCTGTTTTTATATATTCATACCAGGTTTGATGTCTGCATCCAGAGGTGATTCCACTCTTAATGTAGAGAAGACCTGGGCATTATATGGCCCCTGGGCCATATCCAACCCTTTGGCTGTCTCTGTCCGGCCCACAGGATGTCAATCAGAAATGAGAAATCAAATGCAAATAAGTGTACCTCATGCACACAATACTAAATTTTAATTATTTATATATTTTTTTGTCATTAGAAATATTTATTTTTATGGTTTTACTGCTTTTAACATTGTAAACCTCCCTCTCCCAATTGCCTTGTTGCGGGATGGGCAGAAAGTATATTTTAATAAATTTAAACGTTATTTATTTAAAATAACAAAATAACAGAGTTGGAAGGAACCTTGGAGGTCTTCTAGTCCAATCCCCTGCTCAGGCACAAAACCCTATACCATTTCAGATAAATGGTTGTCCAATCTTTTCTTAAAAACTTCCAGGGTTGGAGCATTCACAACTTCTGGAGGCAAGTTGTTCCACTGGTTAATTGTTCTAATTTTAATAAATAAACATTTAAACTAAATTTACTTTGAAGGAAACTGCTATTTTTTCCAATTAATGTGCCTATGCACTTCACAGCCCTATTAGGTCAGCCCTCCATAACAGTCCCATTTTTTCATTAGATTAGTAGTAGTATATTAGTCTATAGAAACTACAAACTACAGCTTGTCAAGACAATCAGCTCAATATAAAGCTGGTGGAAATAAGTTTTTAGCAAGTTTTCTTGGTTTTTTCAAGCCCAAAGGGCAGAAGTAAAGTAGTTCCAATGAGCTTCCAAGCTCAAGATGTCAATGGGAAGAAAATGTTACCTGCCCTTATCAGTACACAAAAGCAAGAAATTAGGTTTTAAGGAAGTTCATACAAAAGTTTACTACTGAAAATGAAGTTAATGGTACTGGTTAACTTGGTGAAATTAACTATCTTGATTATAGCAAAGACTTTCTCTTGCTTTGTTTCTACATGAACATTACTTTTGGACTTTTTGCTAGAAATCAAAAGAAATGCTCCATTAATTTTAGGATTCAGGATTTGACGATTGGAAATGTTTATGATTATAGAAATATTATGTATCATTGAATTTTAGATCAAATGCATTATAACTGTATTGAAGAAAGTTGAAAATCACCCTTCTTCTATTTCTGTTTTTTTTTCCCCTTTCTTTGTGCCTTCTCCTACCTTTTTCCTGTTTTTAATATTTTATTTTTTGTAGAAATTTAATAAGACATATTAAAAAAATAATACTGAAAAGCTGGTTTGGTTCAAGCCCACCTTAACAATCAAAAAATACAGGACAGGTTGGAAAGTGAGATAAAAGGCAATTGGGTCAACAAAGACTTATCTTTACAGATCTGAACTAGTAAAACAAACAAACAAACAAACAAACACTTCCCAAGCAGCAAGTCCCAGAAGGTCACAATTTTAGCCTTTATCAGAAGCCAACATTCACTACAAAGGTCAGTATCATTAAATAAAATACACAACCAATCACAAAAGGACAAGGTTGACCCAAGAGACAAAACTTTCTTTT
Source organism: Thermophis baileyi (assembly GCA_003457575.1). NCBI lineage: Eukaryota > Metazoa > Chordata > Lepidosauria > Squamata > Dipsadidae > Thermophis > Thermophis baileyi. The sequence goes on from QLTV01000804.1 coordinate 400,495, forward strand.
AAATGTCTGGTTGGAGCTTTGCTTGCCTTCTCACACTCTCTATTATGTCAACGTTTTGGACCCAACAATGTCAGCTAAAAGTACTGCAACTGGGTAGCAGATGAATAATTTTAAAAGGAAACTAAAGGACATTGTTAATATAGTATTCCTAATGCATAGAGGAAGGGAATAGCAGCATTTGCTCATCAACATAAATTCTAGTCAGTTTGAACTTTACACATAGTCTAAATATGCATATCATACATCAAGACAAAGATAAGGAAGAAAATCCACCCTTCCTGTTTTCTTGGGCTAAATTACCCCAAGGACTTAATACTCTTTTACCTACTTTTTCACTGAATAATAATAATATATCATATCGCCATACTTTTGTGATTAGTCAGTAAATTTCAGTGAGAGGATCCTGGGGTACCTTGATGGTTATAAAAAAAGGTTTGGGGTTATGGACATCCCCTCTCTTCTACAGAAAACAAAGATCTCATGGAATGGTATAAGAAGATAGTGGATCAACAATGATAATGAGAAATGTACATGTTGGTTTATTTCGGCAATCATTACAGGTAGTCCTCGACCTTACGACCACAATTGAGCCCAAAATTTATGCTGCTAAGTGAGACAATTAAGCGAGTCTTGCCAGAATTGTTAAGTGAATACTGCAGTTGTTAATTTAGTAACAGGGTTGTAAAGTGAATCTGGCTTCCCCATTGATTTTCTTTGTCAGAAGAAGGTTGCAAAAGGTCATCATGTAACCCCGAGATACTGCAACCAGGGGTGGGTTCCTCCCGGTTCGTACTGGGTCGCCCGAACCGGTAGCGAGGCGCTGGTGACGTCATGATGGCGTTGTGGACCCGCCTTGGTCGGTGCCAGTCCGTGGGCGCCGCCATTTTTTTCTGGGAATTTTTGGCGGCTTTTTTACGTTTTGGACTGTTTGTGATCTGCTGCTGCTTTGGAAAGGGCCCTCCCACCCGCCCCCGGGTTAAGGCTGTCCTTTATTCTTCGCCCGAAGCACAGCTGATCAGCTCCTCAGCTGTGTTTCGGGCAGATTATAGTGACTGAGCATGCGCGGACACAGAATTGCACCGGGGGGAGCGCGCGCGCGTAACCCTAAGCCACGCCCACAGAGTGGTAGTGGAAATTTTCGGAACCCACCCCTGACTGCAGAATAGTTCAATCATTGCACTGCAGAACTAGGTGAAGTGGTGTTCTAACCATCATATACTAATGTCAAGTGTGGTCTCTTCGTCCAACTGAGTAAATGACACCTATTCCATTCTCATTGGAGAAAAGGGTCTGTTCTTTCCCAAAGAACCTGGTTTTTCAAGAGACAGTTTGGTCAGTTACACTTTACTCTCCCTTAAAACTTTTATGAGATCCTAGCTGTTTTCACAGGCTCACATCTGCCATAAAGCTGGATAAACCACCACTGGCCTCGTGAAAAGGAAAAAAAGAAGAAAATTGTGCTCGAATGATGCAGCAATATATTTTTTAAAAAGCATGGTTGAGCCATTTCTGCACCGCAGTTTTGACTGATTATGGGCCATCAACTCGTTGTCAACTTTTAGCAGCTGCATAGATGTTCTCTATGACAATCTGTCCCTAATCTAGTGTTCAGGTCTTCCAATGGTGTACTCATTGCATCTTTAACTGAGACGATCTACCTTGCCCTTGTCATCCTTTTCTTTCCTTCCATCTTTCCCAGCATTAGAGCCTTCTCTAGACAGTTAGGGCTTTGCTTAATGTATCCAAACCACACAAGTTACCTAACTATAAATCAGAGAACATATCTCTATGTACATAATATGTTTTTACATTCATCACTCCTACATCCTTTACCTCTTTGATATTAAACATTTGGAACAATGGAATGCGGCTGGACTCCCTACTACTACATTTGTGTCGGGAGCACCAAAACACTTCCAGGTTGAAAGGATTGAATGGTGACATCACTGTTGCCCAGGAGATGCCCAGTTGGGGGCTCCTTTCATGTCCCCATTAAGTTGCCCACCTTAGTGGAATCCATCTCTCTAGTCGTGGTCGTCCGCTTTTGAACTGCTGGGTGGGCAGGAGCTGGAGTGTGTGACAGGAACTCACCCTCTCCATGGCAGCAATCGGGTTTCAAACGCAAGCCTGATGACCGTCAGCCCAGTGTCCTAACCTCATGAATCACCAGTCTCCTTTGATGGACTGCCTGAAGGTCCAGGAGTCATTTTTAATGTTGAACTGAATCCAGAATTGGTGTAACATGAATTACCTTTCAGACCAGGGGTGGGTTCCAAATTTTTTTACTACCACTCTGTGGGCGTGGCTTAATTTTGTGGGAGTGGCTTGACGGCCATGTGACCAGGTGAGAGTGGCTTGACGGCCATGTGACTGGGTGGGAGTGGCTTGATGGCCATGTGACTGGGTGGGAGTGGCTTGGCGGTCGTGTGACCGGGTGGGAGTGGCCAACTTGTAAAATGTGGTGAAAAAGTGACTTATGACCATTTTTCACACTTAACGACCGTCGGTCGTTAAGTGTGAAAAATCGTGATAAGTCACTTTTCACCACCTTTTACAAGTTGGCCACTCCCACCCGGTCACACGACCACCAAGCCACTCCCACCCAGTCACATGGCTGTCAAGCCACTCCCACCCGGTCACATGGCCATCAAGCCACGCCCACAATATTAAGCCACGCCCACAGAGTGGTAGTAAAAATATTTGGAACCCACCCCTGGGAGGGAGGAGAGAGAGAGAGAGAGAGAGAGAGAGAGAGAGAGAGAGAGAGAGAGAGAGAGAGAGAGAGAGAGACACGGAT
>QLTV01000804.1:419695-450961 GCA_003457575.1 Thermophis baileyi
TTTTAAAGGGCAGGACAGCTGTCAGCAACACATCCAATATCATCACACTGATTGGAGTCAAGGTTGGCTCACTCCTGGCTCCAATTAGCTCTTGGAGAAGTCATTAGGCTAGGGGCTCACATACTTTTTCCTCCCTGCACTGTGAATGTTTACATGTTATGTTCAATTAAACCATGGCAACATCTAATGTTTGTGTAGTATTATTTTAAGCAGACTGTGTTTTTCTATTGTTGTGACTTAGATGACATTCAGAGCACATTTTATGACCAATTCATGCAAAACTCCACGTAATCCCAATGGGTTCACATACTTTTTCTTGCAACTGTACCTCATTCCAGTCATATGGGATTTTTTTTTAAAAAAAAGGAGTCACAAAGTGATAATGCATGTATATAAATCAATCTCCTTACTTATACAGAGGAATGTCTGGCTCCTTCCCTTCTGTTCTGAGAGTTAAACAGCATTGCTGGAGTTGAGATTTTGGATCATTCCAATCCTGATTTAGGATGAATTCCTAAAATGGACCAAAAAAAAAAAAAAAAAAAAAAAAAAAAAAAGGAAAAAATAACAACTGTTCACAGGAAAAAATGGGTTAGAAGTTGGAAAATACTTTAGGATTACAAAAAAAAAAAAGCCTTTTCAAATGTATTTTTCTCTTAGTATAGGTAGGGTTGCAATTTGTGCGTGTTTAAATAATGCAAAATTTGATTTAGTGTGATTGATAAATTGATACCAGGTCATGTTTAATGCAAGCCAAAATCCAATTAACCAAGACTAACGTAACTGCAATTAACGCTAGCGCATGTACAGTTAAGGTTGCTATTAAGGTTGTAGATGTTGGGGTTCTAGATGTTTTAGTTTATACAAAATGGAGCAAAGGAGGGTTTTGTTCAAGGGAAGCTCAAAACAAAGAGGCTCATTTTGAAGACAGAATGCAGGAGATAGCAATTACGCTTTGGATACAGGTTTATCCACTTTTAATGTTGTTCAGCGTTCCATTAATAAAATATAAAAATTATGTGTAAAAACTTTGCCTATTTCCATTGAGCTGGAAGCAATTACCCTATTTTCCATAGAAATGTCACTTTGAATAGTGCAAATTCAAATAATGTGATCTCTTCATAGGATTCATTAACTGCACTAATCAAGAACTACATGTATCTAAGCCACTAATGTGAGAGAACAGAGATTTAAAACCTCTATTATTACTCAGGACACGGAGAGCAAAAATCTTGGTTCAGCTGGGACTCCGTAGCAAAGTCAGCTTCTCGGCTGTGTAACACGTAACAATCGCTCTGAGACTTACTTTCAATCTTGGGAAAAAGCAGACGTTCATGAAGGTGTGGACATATTCAAGATCTTTATCTATGTACAGAGCAGCGATAAAGGCTGAGGAAGAAGGGATAACCAAACATTACGAGAATATTACTTTTTTTCAAACACACGTTAGTATTTCTAGACCATCTGCTGCAAATATTCCAAGTCAACGGTGGACCTGCGATGGTATATATTAAGACATCAAAAAGACACATAGTTGGGTGAGAGGTGTTTTTACCATTTTGGGAAGAAGGAAAGTCTGAGAGGAGGAAAAATATTGGAGGGATATTAAAGTCCACACTATCCACAAAAGATATATGAAAGACATGAGTAAAAAGAGGTAAAAATAAAATGAAAAGCAAGAGCAGATAATTGATTTACTAAAAATGTTTTCTCAGCAATAAACAGCAAGGAAATAACTTGTGTCTTTCACTTCAAGCAATTCACACACCAAAGATTTGTGGAGGCAGCTGTAGGAAAGCTTGTGCTTTTAGCACTTTCCATATCTACACAGGAAAGTGTGTTTCTGCCCTAAAGAGGTGTGTATGTGGGAGTGCCTCTAAGGATTACAGGTACAAGGGCTATACTCTGGATTTTTGTTTCACTCTGTTAATACAGTGTAAGCCACAATGCTACAATCTCCATCTAAGGTTGGCTGGGAGAAACACAGGAGATGGAAATGTGCGTAATTGCTTTGGTCTAAATAAGTTTTTTTTTCAAATCTGAATTATGGTAGTAGACATCTGAACGTCTTAAAGTTGCCAAGTTTGAAAAAATACTCATCTAAATTACAAACTGATCAAATTATTTTCAGTCAGTATTTTAGTCCATGTATTTTGATGAAGACGACTCTTCAGCCTAGTGTCCTTTGTATAGTTTGGAACTACAACTGATTGATTAATTCTGGGAATTATAGTCCAAGTGCTTTTACATTGAGAAAAACCAGATTAAGCTGTTGTGTTATTGGTCCACTATGAATATTTTCCTTTTTGGGTGAGAAGTGGGAATTCAAACTCTTAAAATGTGAGTTCCACTGAAGATCAATCAGACTCTATTGTTTAATAGACCTGGAAAAAAATAGCAAACAAATATTCTGCTAAACTTTGCAATGTTTCAGTATTGGACTATGGCTTTTTCGTGCAGCTGCTGCTATTTTACTCTTACACTTTTTTTTTCCTTGCAGCTGCTGCTGTTTTACACGTATAAAACCAATTTCTCCCAAATTGGCTTTCCCCATCTTTGTAATCTCAGGATGTGTTTTGCCTTAATTTTCAATCAGGTTGCTACCTTGATATATCAGGTCAAGTATCAGGTCAAGAAAGATATTTCCAATCCCAATCAAAGATTCTTCCACTTTTGTTCCTAATACACTAACAGGCAATACCTATCTACTCTTTTCAGAATAGCCTCTTCTATCTTAACATGCCATCCACCAAGTTTCTACTAAGGAAAGTTTCACCTTCCTGCCTGGTTCTGTTTCAGAACAGAGTTTGAGGCAGTTGGGTTAATTCAAGGTCACTGAGAAAACACATCATCATTTTATATTGCGGTATAGCCTTTCTTCTTTAACAAAAATTGAAAACTGAATCAATGAAAAATGCCAAGATCTACACAAATTAATTAAGAAGCAATTCTGAAAAACTAGACAAAGAGACAGCTCTTCAAATCCCATTGTTTAGCCAGGAGACTGTTAAGTTTTTAGAAATAAATCACAGCAAAGCACACACACTCAGAGCCTTGGCCATAAATTGTGATTGTTTGTGAACTACTTCCATTTACTAAAAGGATCTGGCAAGAGACACTGGGCCCGCTCAACTCACAAAATATATTAAAATGCTCTGTATAAAGATTACCTTTTGGGCCTGATATTTATTGCCACTTCTCTTGCACAGGAGGAACAACTTTAAAAAAAAAAACCTCAAACAAACTTAAAATTAAGAAAAAGGCAATGTTCCATTTACAAGATGGGTTTTCATCACAGTGCCTTTGGAAACAATGCTACTTAGGAAATTATAAATTGATTATATTTCAAATAAAAGAAGGGAGTCAATTTTTTCCCTTTGTTTCTTTAGTTGGGGGTATCTAAGAATAGGCGTAACAATGAAAAGCAATTCATTTTCTAATGTAAGTTATACAGATGTAGTACTACACATTTTATATCCTCAGGATGGCAGCTAGTGGTAACACATCTATCATATAAGCAAACTTTCTTTAAGCCACCACCTTAGAGGTTGTTTGATCTGGTTCTTGCCTTTAATTGTTGCTGTACCACCTGCTTTTGAAACTTTATTTAGCTATCAAACCACTAGAGAAGGAAAATGAATTAACAGCATTAGCACTTACATTCCAAAAGATCAGCTAATGTTTTTGTTCGCAGTGCAACAGGCCGTTTGGTCTTATCGTTAGTAATGGCAAACTCCTGCATGCCCAGTTCTTCTGCCACTTTGGCTTGTGTCCTGTTGTTGACCAAAGAGCTTCGCAACAACTGCCAAGGCAAGAGAGACTCCACTCAGGTAAATGTGCATGGCATTCTGAGGAGCAACACCCAATTTTTAGCTTAGATCAGAGGTGGGGAACTATGGCTCTTTTATGACTTGTGGACTTCAACTCCCAGAATTCCTGAGCCAGCATGAATTCTGCTGATGGGAGTTGAAGTCCACAAGTCATAAAAGGGCCATAGTTCCCCACCTCTGGCCTAGACACATAACATGTTGTTAGCTTTTGCTTGACTAAACAAAAACAAAGAAATGCTACTGTTTATCTGGTATAAACACCTCCTGTTTTCTTCCAGCAATTTTTAAAAGAAGGCACAAATAGAAATGAGGTGTACACTCTTATCCCATTCCCTCGACCTTCTCACGTTAACAGGGAAAGTCTGCCACATTCACCTCACTGCATACCTTCAATCAACCTGTAAAGGGCAGAAGAAAAAGGGTAGAAGGATTCAGGTGCTCCCAAAATATACAGGTGTTCCCTTTTCTTTCCTGGCCTGAGAAAAGCAGAATGCTTTGTGCTGATTGTGCACTACTTCTATTTATCCTAAATGTCAAGCATCCTATCCGCATTGTATATGTTCTCTTTTTATTAAGAAAGGCAAACGTTGAAAAAAATTGCCCACCCACGCAATCAAATGTTATTTGTCTTGGTACCCAGTGAACAGAAGTTCCTCCCAGCTCTTTTTAGATTAGCCACAGTTTAGACCAGTAGTATACAACTTTTCCAGGGAAAAAGTCACATTTTAATGTTGAGATCATATCATAGTTACCCAGAGAACCAGGGGAGTTTGCCCATTTGCAAAAGAGATGACCCAGTAAGTGAGACCAATCACATAATAACAACTGACCAAAAGACAGACTGGTGAGGTTGATCCTTCCCATCCTCTCTAGCTATCCTCCTCAAACAGACACCTTGAAGCCCCAGTTTATCTCTTCTGGACACATCTGCACATAAAGCTATGGACTACAGCCATTCACATTATTTAAAAGAAATCTAAGAAAGTCTATCAGCCCTGTGTACAATCGAAGGAGATTCTTGACAATGCTTTTTAGTTTGTAATTCTGTCCAAAATTAAATTTATTTTTAAAATAGTTTGAAGGCTTGAAAACAAATAAGGAATTTTCTGCTGTCATGTTGGTATCTGTAGGCACTATGTTGGACACATCATATTAATCCTTTCATCTGTATCCCAAATTATGCCTAACTGTAACTCAAGGTAATGGAACCAGCCCAGTTGCATGAAATGCAATTTGAAACTGAATTCTTATGATTGTGAAGCCCTTCATAGAGTCTGAACCAGAGGTGGGTTTCAGCAGGTTCTGACCAATTCTGGAGAACCGGTAGCGGAAATTTTGAGTATTCCGGAGAACCGGTAGTGGAAATTTTGAGTAGTTCAGAGAACCGGTAAATACCACCTCTGACTGGCCCCGCCATTCTCTGCCTCCCAAGTCCCAGCTGATCAGGAGGAAATGGGGATTTTGCAGTAACCTTACCCTGGAGTGGAGTGGGAATGGAGATTTTACAGTATCCTTCCCCTGCCACGCCCACCAAGCCACGCTCGCCAAGCCAAGCCATGCCCACCAAGCCACGCCCACAGAAACAGTAGTAAAAAAAATTGAATCCCACCACTGGCTGAACAACAGTGGCCAAATCATGGTTAATCAAAGCAAAACTTTTTTGTTTCTCCTCAGTCACGGGAGAAAGAAGCACAAATGAGGATTACCTAGCTTCTTTTTGTAACTGCTTGGCCACAGTTTAATATCACACTGAAAGTAATCCATAGTGTGCCCTGCTACTTGCATTTGAAACAAAGAGAGCTACTTAATGACTTGCTAATTATGAAAGTGTCTAAGAATATTGTTTCTAGCTGTTAAAGTAAAGTTGCAAAAATTCGCAAGCTGAAGATTTTTTATTTCCATATTTGATTTTGTAAGCGTTATTATGGCTTTTGGCTAATTGAGCAGAAATAGTTTAAAAACATATAATCCTCTCATACTGGACAAATGAGTTGGTTCCCCATGTGTCCATTGTAAGAAGATAGTGGGGTTTTTTTTGGGGGGGGGGTGTTGTTTAAAGAAATGCAGCAATCTATGAGACTCAAGAATTAGTTGACAGGGGGGAAAAAAGGCAAATGAGCTAATTAACAGCAATAACTTTCCAAAAGAATAAGCACATAATATTCTTGGGATTATTTCTGCTATGAATCAAAGCAAAAATGTTGAAATTTGCATAGGATATGAAGAATGGATGAGTAGCTGAAATTTCTGCAGAAGACTAAAAGATATGGGTGGTATTTGAAAGAAGATACCCTGTTTCTCCTCAAATAAGACATCCCCTGATAATAAGCCCAATCGGGCTTTTGAGTGCATGGCAATAAGGCCAAGCGCTTATTTCAGGGTTCAAAAAAATATAAGACATGGTCTTATTTTCGGGAAAACACGGTAGTAATACTGGGAAATGGAAGGCACATGACCAGAGGTGGGATTCAGCAGGTTCTGACCAGTTCTGGAGAACCGGTAGCGGAAATTTTGAGTAGTTCGGAGAACCGGTAAATACCACCTCTGACTGGCCCCGCCCCCATCTATTCTCTGCCTCCCGAGTCCCAGCTGATCAGGAGGAAATAGGAATTTTGCAGTAACCTTCCCCTGGAGTGGGGTGGGAATGGAGATTTTAAAGTATCCTTCCCCTGCCACGCCCACCAAGCCACGCCCACCAAGCCACGCCCACCAAGCCACGCCATGCCCACCAAGCCACGCCCACAGAACTGGTAGTAAAAAAAATTGAATCCCACCACTGCACATGACACAGAAAAGCAACCTTCGGAAAACTGTTTCCAATGGATTCAATGAAAAAACACAATTTGGAAGCGTCAGCCTGTTAGTAAGGAAGCAACATATAACGTATTCACAAATCGGATGGAACTGTGACATCAATCATAGTGAATAAAAGAGCTTGGATGCAAGGGAATAAAAATAGAAAGGGAATAGGGAGATATGTTCCACTTTCAAACAAAAAAGGTGGTGTTAAAATTTAAACTGCCTGGAAGGTTCAAAGATCATACAGCATTGATAAGGGCATCTGCTTTTTTATCTGTTTAAAGGATAGTGATCATGAAGGAGGACGATGAAGGGGTATTAGGTTTTTAGGGTCTCCTAAGGGGGCAGGGGGTTAGACTAGGAGACCTCCAAGGTTCCTTCCAACTCTGTTATTCTGTATTCTATTTACACTCTATCACCAAACTCTTAAAAATGATTCACTGTCTCTTTTAATGAAAAACAAAAAAACCCTAAGGGGGTTGCACTTTCTAAGTAACGCAAAGTCAGTCAATTGTATCTTAGCATCTCAAGCCAAGGCTAGGCACGGTGCCCATACTGGAAGGCTTGAGGTTACGGCTAGTCCTTACTTAACAATAGAACAAGAACAGTCACTTGTTCCGTGACTATTCAAAGTTACAATGGAATTGAATGAGTCGGACTCATGAGCAGGTGCTCAAGTTCTGGCTGTTGCAGCATCCCCTCAGTTCTGTGGGTGTGATTCGGACACTTGATACTGTACCTGGCCTGCATTTCCAATTGTTGCCGTGTCTTCGGTCATGTGATCAAAATTTGCAACTTTTCCTGCCAGCTTCTCACCGGCAAAGTCAATGTTGAAGCCTGGAGGCCTCGCCAGCCACGGTTATGTGAGGTTCTCATGATAGTGCACAATTTGCTTAACAATGGCAACTGGAAATGCTGGCACTGCTGTTATTAGTTGGCACGGTCACATCATGTTGTGCTTATTAGCAATGAAGTTTCCAGTCCCAATTACCGTTGTTAAGCAAGAATATCCATAACCTCGTAATATTTTTGCCATTAGCACTGCTGAGGCCAACAAAAGAGGAAATCTAAGTATCTGGAGGGTCAAATCCTAATGAAGACACAATCAGGACACCCACAAATTGTTTTGTAACCCCTTTCGGCCTGCTTTGGGCAAATGATGAAATAAAAATGAAGGATCTTAAGACAGGATAGATATAGAAGACAGAGCATGAGAGGGAAAAATAATACACAAGGAAGGGGAAAAATGCACCTTGGACACGTCCTTTCTCTGATTTCATCTATTCTTCATCTAAGACAGCGGTTCTCAACCTGTGGGTTGCGACCCCTTTGGGGGTCGAACGACCATTTCACAGGGGTCGCCGCGTGCGTTAGCCCGCCATTTTGGTGCCACCGTCACTGCAGGGGTGAAAAGGTCCCGGTTCGGCCGTGCTGCGGGTCGCCGGACAGCTGGTAGCCTGGACGCCGCCATTTGAGTTCTTCTAGAATGCTTTGCGCATGCGCAGAGGGTAAAAGAACCCAAATGGCGGCGTCTGGGTGAAGTCTCCTGCTTCCACGCTATCAGCTGTCCGGCGAGCTGCAGGCAAGCCCGAACCCGGAGCATTTCGCCGCTGGTGCCACGCCCCCTTGGCGGTGGTAGTGGGCGGCGGCGGGGGGGGGGTCGCGGCATTAGAAAGGTTGAGAACCACTGATCTAAGAGATGTGTCTCTGTAGTTCCTTAAAATTCCTAACCCCCTAAAAATTGTACATACACATCCTAGTGCAACGGAGAGCACTATTTTTACACTCAAGCAAACTACAGAGATTCCTAGTTGCGTGCACTTATTAATTCACATATATGCATGCATTCCTTTTTTTTTCACATATAGCCATTCATCATTCTGCCTCTTTTACCCCTTTTGCTTCTTGAAACCTACTAGAGATTGCCCGTTTCTGGAATGTTTGATTTCCTGCCATGAACAGCAGCAGAAAACCAATCAGCAATTACCGGTACCTTCAAGCTTCTTATGGCTCTTCAGCCCCCAGTTCTTGTGGGTGACGGTCATATACATCCCCTAAGATGTAAGATTGTTCGCCTACAGTTTAGCTTAATAATCAGGAAGAAAGCTGGGATGAGGCTAGAAAAAGCGAATTTCATAAAGTTGCTGCTTGAACTATTAGCCCCCAGGAAGCGAGAACAGCGCCCCATATTAATGGCCTCTGTTGATTTCAATTGCTTTCGCTCTCCTGCAAATGAACTAGAATTACTTCTAGTTTTTAGAGGAATAACTTAATCACCACGGTTATTAAAGCTATTGATTTGTTTTAAAGAAGAGATAACATCACTCCCAGGCTTCATAAATCACATTTCCTTGATTGTGGCAGGATTCACATTTTCAAATTAACAGAACCTTATTAAGAGCAAGTAGAGGGGTGAGGTTGCGGATATTCAGTTAAGCTCAGAATAATTCACTTGCTGCTTTCACAAAGTTCTTCTCTTTTTCTCCATTTCCTCCCATAACCAGACTATCCCAGTTTTACTCCTGCCAAGAATAATGGATGACACTCTCACCGTCAAGTGGCCTTCATGATGATCAGGGAAATGTATGAATAAGTACTCGGTGGCCACCAACTGCATTATGGAATCACCCAAAAACTCCATCCTCTGATTATGGCCCCTGAAGCATGAGATTAAAGGAAGGAAGGAAGAGATTATACAGAGAAGGGAACAACACTACCTTGCTTTAGAGAGCTGGGTATTTTTAAAAAGGCAGAACAATACGCTGGTGATCGTATCATACAGTTTAAGACAATGCAGTGTATTTGTATTCACTAAGTATGGGTGTTCGTGGGAGAGCAAAGGGGAGGCAAGTGACAAAACTTATTTAATGTCACCAAGTAAATGTTATGATTATGCATGTAATTGCCGCATTTCTGTGATGCCACTGTGCACAAAATGTCATTTTTCAGGTTGCTGCAAATCCCACTACTGCCGGGTAAGACAAAATAATGCTTTTAGGTTGTCAGAAATAATAAGGGGGAAACCACTATAAATTTAGCTATGAATCACTTTATGAAAACATAAACTGTAGGAATTGAGGGGATAACATCAAATGTCCCTGTGAAAAAACATTTGTTTGACTATGGTTCTGCATAAGTAAAAAAAAAAGAACCTCTGGATACTTTCAGCTATGGTTCTTCTGCACAAATCGGGTGATTTGATCTTTGTTTAATTCGAATGAAACGACAAATTGTAGCTAGTTAAAAACAGAAGAGAAGATTCAACCTATGTCAGGGTCAGAAGCAAACTTTGGGTAGTTAAGCATCTCAATAAGTAAGAATGTTGTTTCTTGCCCTTCAACATTTATGTGATAAAATCTCAACTAATCTGGAACAGATAAGTTTACAAATCTGGCAAACCATAGATGCTTTGGTGGGACCTCTAAGGCCAGAGGTTTTAAAAAATCGGAACTGGGAAAACAGTTGTAAATCAGCACCAGCAGAATCTCTCTTCCTGGAGAACAACAACCACTCAACCTTCCTGCAGAAAGAAAGTGCAAGGCATCTGTTTGGGAGAGAAAAAATCTCACAGCGTCAGATGGTTAAATCCAACTGTTCTCAAAGTGAAAGCCCGTGCCAAGAGGCGAACGTGAGTAAAAATTACTCCAATAGCATCCTCAAACTCAGTCAATTTCTGGAGGACAGGCGACGTCTCAATCAGCTGTCTGTCAGTGCTAGATTCTTGCAGCTGTAAATCAATATTAAACAATGAGGACAACAAATTAGTTTTAGAGGAGAAACTTAAGAGCTGAATTCAGAAAGCAAGGGAAGAAGCTTGATTAGGTACTTTACATTTTACTTTGATAATATGAGTCTTAATCACCACACAGCAGACACTTTGTTAGCTTGCAATCCTATCCTAATAATACACCATCGGCCAAAGGTCTACATTTGGTAGGTCCCAGGACACATGTCTTCTCTGCTGTGGACCCTGCCTAAAGGAACATCCTTCCTCCTGAAATTAGGTTAGTTCCATCCCTTTTGATATTCTGGAAGGCCCTCAAGATCTGGTTATTGGGGCTTCGATGCAACTGGGGACTTGACTAGATGGCTCCATTGTTGAGGGGGGCATTTTTTATTCTCCCTTCATTTTGGAGATTTAGGATCTTTATTACTACCATTTTTGCATTTGTATTCATTATTATGTTTTTATCTATGGTTATGCACTAACCAGAATCACCTTCAGTGAAATGGGTGGCAACATAAATTTGATTAATAAATAAAAAAAAATCAACAATAATGCATGAACTGAGCATGAAGCTCTTTTTAATGGCAAACTCTAAAGAATACTATCGCCATCACAATCAATCAATCAATCAATCAAGGTTCAGGATCACTGGGGTTTTTTCTCCTATGCAGCAATCTTGTTTAATTTTACTATGCCTTATTAAACAAATACTAAAGGTTTCCTACAACTATTTCCCCCAGTCTTATTCACTCCTTATTTATTGGACTTCAGCTCTTATAAGTGATGGACAGCTCAGCTTTCCAAGTTCCTGGAAGGCCGCAGGAGATCATCCAGTGAAGTCACCTGGAGGGGAAAAACCAATATTTTCTAGCTCATTTTTTTGGTAGTTTGAGAACAGATTGTAAAGATGGGAATCAGGAGGCCTCTGTTAAGCAAACCAGTCCTTACTTTTAATGCCCTTCAAAAATGTCCTTTGCCAATATTCAAACTAATTTGAGGCCACTGGAGGGTTAGGCAGAAATTAAAGAGGAGGAAATAGGAATAGCATACCTCTCCCTTTCTTTCTGCACACTAAAGCCACAAAAAGTGTCCTTAAATAATGAAGCTGGGTTGAAGGTCAGTTCAATTTTGTTCAGCTGATGAGGAGAATAGGAATATAACGTATCCTTTGTTCCCATTCCCACCCTTAATTCTCAGCTAAAATCACCCAATTCTCTTTATTTTGGTTATCAACCAGGCAGTGGATTAAAAAAAACAAATAAAAATCCCATCCTCAGTCTAACCAGTACATTTTGGTCAAATTTTAATTTTCATTGCTAAATTTCAGCAGCGCAATATCATGGTTCTGGACATGAACCGTGAAAGGCTATCTGAAAGATACTACATTGGAGAAAGAATGACTAAATGAGGACTCTGCACCATAAATTTAATCTGAAATGCATTCTGATATGCTAATTAGCAGCATCTAACTGATCTTGAGATACTAAGCAGAATCGGACCGGGTTAGTAGTCGGATGGGAGACACCCCCCCCCCCCGAAAAGAAAAATCTGAGGGAAGATGAAAAAAGGCTCCTGGAACAAAGCAACAACCAGTTGCTGTTATGGTGTTGCCATGAGAACTACACAGCAGTGACTGTGAAGTCAACCAGTCAAGCTCAGTCTGAAGATTTTAATCTAGCTTTGAATATAGGAAGATTCAGTAACCTACGAACATGTATAAACATAATAGTTCCAAGTGTTCTGAAACATTTTTTTCAGGATCCTCATGTGTTCCAAGTCTGTAATTTTATTGATAATTGCAGAGGTCCTATTCTCTCATCCTTATAAATACTGTACCTTTTTAGCTATTGCCAAGTTTTATTACCCCTCCCAGCTGATTTTTTTTTTCCTTTCAGCGATGTTGTTAACCATGTTATCTATATATTCTATTTTTTTTCCAGTGGCCCAGGGATTACCTGCATGCTGAATTTTTTTAAAGATATAAATGTAATCAATGAATCTCTCCATTTTTTCCTATAAAAACGTATTTCAAAAGGTTTTATTTCACTGTAGAATCCTCTGCCTGTTTTCTTTAATATTTTCCCATTAAATTATTTTAGCTGGAAGCTAGCAAGAATGCTTGCTGAAAGTGTGAAAATAGGATGCTCAAACTTGGGGATATTGCAGGAACTTAATTGCATTTTTTTTTAAATAGGGCCTTGTTCCACTTTTGTTAAAATTAGCTTTTCTAAGGGCAAAACTAGAAAGTGGGAGACGTTTCAGCCAGTGGTGTGATTTTACAATAGTATTAGAGATAAACAATGCAATGTTCCAATAAATGATAGGGCTTACCCATCTTTCTAGCACATTACCAACATTCTGTTTACAGTACATTTAGGTATTCATATGCAAACCATAGAAATAAAACTTTTAGGAGCAGCAATCACTGATAGACAAGATGGATAGACAAAAATCCATTCTTTTCTTTTACTTTTCCTTCCTTTTAACATCTATTTTGGCTTATTCAACTTCAGAAAAAAAACCTTAAGTATTCATACCATAACCGTGAATAACACTCTCCATTTATATCTTGTATCTTTCTACCCAGGGATACTAAAATTGCATATGATTGGCCATCGGAGTGGAGTCCATTAAAGAACATTCCCCAAAAGTTCTAAGAGCTTTGGAAAGAAGTGCTCTTATTCTATCTTTAATTCTTTATTTTAGACGACATAGAAGACATCTTTTTTTTCTTGCCTGCCTTGGAGATCAAGGAAGAATCAACCATGTTGCTAGCTCAGAAAAGAACCTTCTGCAGAGAGCTGCTTTCTATCTGGTTCTTGTTTTAGCAGAAGAAAGTCCCAGCTGAGATGCTGACAGTCTTCCTGAACCCCAAAGGAATCAGGTGACATGAAAAGGCCACAAAGGTGCCCTGCCTCCATGAGGCTTTGAGATTGGTTGCATTTTTCCATCCGGAGATAGTCTCATGGTGAGCAAAGTTGCCAGCTTATTCTCTCCCCAGTGCCACCAAGCTGGTGGTCTTCCACATGGCTGCCCCGTGACTGACATCTACTTGCCCAATTACTGCCTGCCTGCCTGCCTGCCTGCCTGTCTCCTCTAAAATTCTTGCCTGCCTTTAAGCCCAAGCGCTTGACACTTATTAGCTACAAAAATTCACAAAGGCCACGTGTGCACGTGAAATGCTCAAAGATGTCAACATAGCCAAAGACCAATAAAAGGCATCCTTAAACTGTTCTGAAATTCGTTAGTGAAAAGGGGGACACTTACTTGCAGAGGGTGTAGCGGATAATTAAGCCATACTTCCCGCAGGTCCTGCAAATGTGGAGAGATGCTTTTAAAGCTCAAGGGAACCGTTTAACAAGTTCCACATTGCTAAATAAAATGTCATTCTGCAACAGACTGAAATGGCTTAAGATGCTGACTCGGCTTCTTGCAAATTCAATAGTGCTGGCAAACTCATTTTTAAAAAGCAGGCATTCTTTGTTCAAACTGCCTGTAGTGCTTCCATTTAGTTCATGTCAATTAGGTGGAGGAGAACACACACCGTTCAGGAACTACATAATGGGTTACTTTTTTTTTTTTTGCTTAAAGTTCTGTAACTAAAAATTCAGGAGTTTCATTCCAGCCAAAGGAAAGGAAAGAAGAAGGAAAACCTCAAGACAAATTAACCCAAGGTGAACGTGGAGCACAATTATATTTTGCACATAACCCCACCTGCATGAGACCAAAAGCTTACAATCAATAAAAACTATACATGTTGGTCGTTCCTGCCATTGCTTCTCTCTTGCAACATACAGGTAGTCCTCGACTTACAACAGTTCGTTTAGTGACCGTTCAAGGTTACAATGGCACGGAAAAAAGTGACGTTTTATGACTATTTTTCACACTGCCGCATCCCCATGGTCATGTGATTTACATTCAAATGCTTGACAACTGATTCGTATTTATGATGGTCCTGGGGTCATGTGATCATCTTTTGTGACCTTCTGACAATGGGGAAGCCAGTTTCATTTAACCACCGTGTTATTAATTTAACAACTGCAGTGATTCACTCAACAAATGTAACAAGAAAAGTCGTAAGACGAGGCCAAACTCACTGAACAAATGTCTCCTTGGCAACATAAATTCTGGGCTGCATTGTGGTCGTAAGTCGAGGACTACCTCTACTTGGCCTGCAATTTGCCCGAGAGAAGTCACGGGTTGAGGGAAGGCATTCATCCCTTCCTTTATTCACCGCTAGTTCCCTACATCTCAGCTCAGCTGCATTTCCACATTCAACAAGATGCCTGTACGCATCAGAAGATCTACATGCTGATGGTTGAAAGCACAACTTCTGATATGTTCTTCGGAAGCAAACTTATTTAAGTGCGTAAGCTTACACTGGCTTATCGTTTCTGATTTTCTCAGAGCCAGCAACCTGTGATGTTTTTCTTCTCCTAAATATTACCTTTCCAGCAGGAATTCAAGGGATGTGCTAAGAAATAAGTACTCAAAATCATCCCGCGAACTTCCAGGGTTACAGAGGAGCCTGAACCAGCCTCCGCAGCTTATTGCTATCTCACATTGGTTTCATTCACCTTTTTCTTCTCCTCATTTGTTCTCTTTTCACCTATGTTCTCTTCAGCGCTGTCAATCAGTTTCCCACCCCCCCATCAATCCCCAAATAAATTATGTCAGAGATGTGAAAGATTGTCTGGATCTAAATTGTCAGACTTTGCGAACATTGCATACTCCTTCTGAGCAAGATAATGGAAACTTGCTACAGAGTAGTCCTTTCTGGCACCTTGTCTTTGCAGCAGAAAACCAGGCATGTGCGTAATTACAATAATCTTTTACTTTATCTTGCTAGATCAAGGCATTATATTTTGAGAGGCAGGATTCTTTTCAATTTTCCTCTGAAGCACTTGATTTAAAGCACTACCGAAAAGCAGAAAACACGGCGCGAGCTATAATCAAGACAGAAATGAAGTCATACCTTGTCGTTAAAGAGCAGGCGTCCAAACAATTGTTTGGCTTCTTCAAGACTTCCCTCTAGGTAAACTGCCCCTGTGTGAGAGAATGTGCCAAAGGAAAAAGCCTGCATTTAGACCCACTTAAAGAAGCAAGTTGCAAACTTGAGGCTGCTAACACGTGTGTTTCAGTTTCACTTACCTGTAAATTTAGGAGATAAGGGACTGTTTCATATTCATCTCACTCATAATAGCTAGAAAGGGAAAGAGGTAGGCAGCAACTAGGTCTCACCTAGTGATTTTTGCTGCATGTAAGTGGCAAAAATAGAGCAAGCATCCATGAACAGTTGCTGTCTTGTTCAATTCATATGCAAATTTCCCTTAAATGTATGGCAAAGTCTTTTCTTTGCAGGGAAAAAGATTTTTGCTTTTTAATTTCCCTGTAAAGCAACTAGCTTAAACCAGAGCTTCAAAAGTAAACATGTCCTGTCAAACAGATACCCCCTCTGGATTCATCTACTTATATTTCAGTTGTTTAATTTCTGATTAAAATCCTATATAAATTTTGTTTAGAATAAAAAGGCAATGTCAAATCAATTGTTCATTGTTGCCAGGAAAAGTACCTTAATATGATTTTGATTTTGAAGGAAGAAGTACAGATTAGGCAAAACCTGGTTCAAAAACAGTAAATGTGAGAGGGACTAAATAAATTGTGGACGATCACTTAAACATGAGCCAGCAGTGTGCGGTAGCAGCCAAAAAAGCTAATACAATGTCTGGTTGTATAAACAGAGGCATAGAATCAAAATCACATGAAGTATTAGTAGGGCTTTATAAATCCTTAGTAAGACCACACCTGGAATATTGCATTCAATTTTGGTCACCACATTACAAAAAAAGGTGTTGAGACTTTAGAAAAAGTGCAAAGAAGAGCAATTAAGATGATTAAGGGCCAGGGGACAAAAACATCTGAAGAATGGTTGCAGGAATTGGGTACGGCCAGTCTAGAGAAAAGAAGGATTAGGGATGACATGATAGCAGTATTCCAGTATTTGAGGGGCTGCCACAAAGAAGAGGGGGTCAATTTATTTTCCAAAACACCAGAAGGGAAGATAAGAAACAATGGATGGAAACTAATCAAGGAGAGAAGCAACCTGGTATTAATGAGAAACTTCCTAACAGTAAGGACAATTAACCAGCTTGCCACCTGTCTGAAATGGTATAAGGCCGTGATGGCGAACCTATGGCATGCGTGCCATCTCTGCGGGCACGTGAGCCATTGCCCTAGGTCACTTCCACTGTGCATGCGCGTGCGCCGGCCAGCTGATTTTTGGCTGGCCCCGCCCATGCCACCCTCCCCTCCCAGGAGTCTCCACGCGGCCCGTTTTGGATGCCAGGTAAGTACAGAGCGCGGAGGCTCTGGGAGGATGAAAAATGGGCCTCCCAGAAGTCTGGAAACGGGCCATTTCCGGCCTCCGGAGGGCCTCCGGAGGGCCGGGGAAGGCTGTTTTTGCCCTCCCCAGGATCCAGGAAAGCCTCTGGAGCCTGGGGAGGGTGAAAAACAGGCCTACCGGAAGTCTGCAAACGGGCCGTTTCCGGCCTCCGGAGGCTTCAGGGAGGCCTGCTAGGCCCAAAATGGGGTGCAGGGGGGGTCGTGCACGCATATGCGGGGGGGCAGGGCAGCAGGGGGGTCGCACACGCATGCACAGGGCAGCATGGGGTGGGTCACGCGCATGCCCGGGGGAGGCATGCGGGGGGCATTTTATTATGGGTGTGGGCACACGCGCGCACGCTATTGTTTCAAGTTTATTTATATTTCTATGCCGCCCAACTCCCGGAGGACTCTGGGCGGCTTACAACAATAAAAAAAACATTATTAAAATATAAAAAACTATTAAAAAGAAACATATTAAAAACATTAAAAAACAACTAAAAACTCATTCACCCCGTTTCATGGCCGGATCTCGCCAAATTATAGAGGCGAGATCAACGGCCCCAAGCCTGCCGGAACAGCCAGGTCTTCACAGCTTTCCGGAAGGCCAGCAGGGTGGGGGTAGTCCGGATCTCAGGAAGTAACTGGTTCCAGAGAAGGCCCTCCCCCGCGGGCCCGCCAGCCGGCACTGTTTAGCTTTAGCTGAAGGGACCTGGAGGAGCCCAACCCTGTGGGATCTTACCGGTTGCTGGGAGCTATGCGGTAGAAGGCGGTCTCGAAGATAACCTGGCCCTGAGCCATATAGGGCTTTAAAGGTAATAACCAACACCTTGAATTGTGCCCGGAGACCAATAGGCAGCCAGTGCAGCTCGCGGAGTATTGGTGTAAGATGGGTGTACCTAGGTACACCCATGACAGCTTGCGCAGCCGCATTCTGGACCAACTGTAGTCTCCGAACACTCTTCAAGGGTAGCCCCATGTAGAGCGCGTTGCAATAATATTGTACGTGTGCACGTGCTTTCAGCACCCGAGGAAAAAAAGATTAGCCATCACTGGTATAAGGTCCCTGCTTGAGCAAGGGAGTTGGACTAGAAGACCTCCAAGGTCCCTTCCAGCTCTATTCTGATTGATTGATTTGAGAGACATTTTGCATTTATATTTCCCCATGCTCAGTGTATTATCCTTTAGTTGAATTTCACCTATTTCTTCTTTGGCTATCTACAGTACTCATTTTAATAAGACAAAGAGCAACTGGTTGGGAATTCTCAGAGATATAAGACACACAGGTCACCAAGCTTGGGAGGCAAATCCTCACTCATGCTCTGCATACTAGAATGGCATATGCTTGATTACAAAATGGGACCACTGACCTATATACAAAATGGGGATAACTGCACTAGTCCCACCCCTTATTTCACACACTGAATGCACAACTCAACCATCACATTAGAAGAGCCGAGGTGGCGCAGTGGTTAGAGTGCAGCACTGCAGGCTACTTCAGCTGACTGCTAGCTGCAGTTCGGCGGTTCAAATCTCACCGGCTCAAGGTTGACTCAGCCTTCCATCCTTCTGAGGTGGGTAAAACGAGGACCCAGATTGTTGGGGGCAATATGCTGACTCTGTGAACCGCTTAGAGAGGGCTGTAAAGCACTATGAAGCAGTATATAAGTCTAAGTGCTATTGCTATTGCTATCACTGGTGGAGACCCTCTTCTATCTATAGAGTCTTTTCATGCGAGGAATCTTCAATGATGTGGATAGCCTCCCTGGACAGAATAGTTTGTTCCCTGTTGACAGTTGTCGTTTCATGTTGTAGATAATAAAGATAAAGGAGGCAGCTTCCTTAGTTAAGGTTAGGCCATTGCCCCTAAGATCTGAACGGGCCCCATCTCATTATTTGGATCTGACTGGCTGCACTCTTGTGAAAAATAAGGCCACCCCAGTTCTGAAAAGCAAAAGTTACAAAAGCAAATCCCGCTAATGCATTTTCAGCAAAACCAAACATAATTCAGACCTTTCTCAAAAACGTTGAACTCAGCTGTTCCTCTTAGATAAGGGCAAGAGGGGACAAATGTCTGCCTGCCTGCCTACCTACCTATTAACTATCATCTCTTTCTCTATCATCTACCTACCTACCTACCTACTATCATCTCTCTCTCTCTCTATTTATCTATCATCTATCTCTATCTCTCTCTCTATCTTCTATCTATCTATCTATCTATCTATCTATCTATCTATCTTCTACCTATCTATCTATCATCTATCTATCTATCTATCTAACTATCTATCTATCTATCTATCTATCTATCTAATCTACCTACCTACCTACAGTATCTATGTCTGTCTGTCTGTCTGTCTGTCTATCATCCTATC
The DNA here is from genome assembly GCA_003457575.1 of Thermophis baileyi. Lineage (NCBI taxonomy): Eukaryota > Metazoa > Chordata > Lepidosauria > Squamata > Dipsadidae > Thermophis > Thermophis baileyi. The sequence continues at coordinate 438,805 of QLTV01000804.1, forward strand.
TATCTATCTATCTATCTATCTATCATCTATCTATCTATATCTCTATCTCTCTATCTCTCTATTATCTATCTATCATCTATCTATCTATCTATCTATCATCTATCCCCGCCCACTGACCCCACCCCCACACCTCTACTATCTCCAAAACCTGATTTATTATACCAATTAATAGCACTATTAGAGAAAACTCAATCCCCCACTTTGTTTCATCTGAAAAACTGAAGCATTTGAATTATACCGGAAATATATCTCTTTGGTTATACATGTCTGCCATTCTAATATTCCCCCTCCTTTTCGACATTAAACACCAAAGCAGTGTGAAGAGGCAAGCCGAGTTAAGATGGATGGCTTTCTCCCTTTATTTTGATCTGATGAAACACAATGTAGCCTGAGGCAGAACCCTTATGGCTGTTATGTTGTTGTTGTTTTTTTAAAAAAATGAGGGGAAAAAAGACCCAGAATATATTTTTGCAGGCAAGCTAAAATGCAGGAAAAAGAGACAAGATATCCAATAATAATCTCACTGCTTGTACCCCAACCCCTTAGAGGAGAAATCACGCTGAACTGAGAGCAGGGAAGGGAAAAATAAAAGACAGATCCGGATGTACTGTCAGATTTCCGTGTGACTCACAGTTGAGCAGCGAAGGTTTCAGACTTTCAAGACAACAAAACGTCTCTTTCCTCAGCCCCAAAATTATAATGCTAAAATAAAGTCTTTGCTAACTAGGAATTAATTTTGGCTGGAACACTGTGATTGTAATTCTGGGATTCAAGCAAGTTTTTGAGCTCAGAGTTTATCTATATATGACTATGTTCTCATGTCACACTATGCTTTGGCTTGTATTAATAATAATTTCAATAATCCATGCTGGTTTGGTTCACATATAATGCTAATCCATAAGGGGTCGATTTTTCCAGGAAAAATAAGCAAACATGTTCTTTACTGTTGGCTGCTTTGTATATATACCCATAACTGAAAAGGCAGATATGTTGAAATATAACCTGGTCATAGTCAGACACAACTTGATTTTGCTGCTGAGATCAATTCCCTGTTGTCACAGAGCATTGATCAATCAAAAGGAGAGTTAAGACCCAAAGCCAGAAATAAGTAGAGATAGATGCATATAAAACAATCAATTTCTTCTGCTGTTTAAGAGATCTATTCTATTTTCAACCCTAGGAGCCTGTACAGTAGAGTAGGGGACACAAAACATGGCTCCTGGATCAGTTCATCACAGCCATTAGAGCTCTCGAACAAATGTCACAGAAATTGGCAACAAACTGCTCAATTGACCAGAAAAGTGGGCCAGAAATTGGTCAATCAAATAAATAGGTACTTATTTTTGGCTGCTGACCGCCTAGGCTATATATTTCAAAAGGCCTATCATCCCTCTCAAAAAAAAAAAAAAAAAAAAAAAATTAAAAAAAACCCCCCCCAAAAAAAATCCAAAAAAAAATCAAAAAAAAAAAAAAAAGATGGGGAAAAAAATTAAAAAAAATCCACCCACATTCCGGAATGAGAACATTGCAAACTTCCCTCAACACACCAAGACGTTCTGCCCCTGCCTATTTGCATGAAATAATTGCAATTCTACTGGGCCAACAAAATTATTAATAATTCTTTAAATTATGGCAGCCAAAAGATTGCTTATGTAGAGGAGACCTTTATATGCTGCCACTTCTGAATCTCATCATCCAAAATCTGCCATAATGCTTCAGGTAAGGAGTTTATTAGGCTCCTAGGTGGCTGTAGCTGGATCTGAGAATGAGTTATCAGCTGGACTAAGCCCAGTTTGTACCCACTTTTCTCTTTTTATGATGACTGATTTGTAATTATAGGGGGAGGGGGTTGGTATTCTATACTCCTACAGTCACTTCTCATGTTTTTTCTTTTACTTACTGGTAATCATTAAGATCTTATTTCCTAACAATGCTTCTGCATTAATCTAGTTTCTGTTCATTATGCTGCATCTTTCATTTTCTTGTGTTTTATTAGATTGTTCTTCAGCAGGTCATAAAGCTGCTGTACTTAATAATCTTGCTATCTCTTATTTTTCTAGTTTTCTTCTTACTGAAACATGGATTCTCCTGTTAGATACTCTAATTCCTGTGAGTATCTCAGCTTGATTCTTCCTCTTTCCCTCTAGCACTGTCATCAGCTAATTAGTGAGACTGTACAATAGCTCCTTTACCCATACATATCTGCCATATTCATCTATATCTCCATTAAATTTGAGGAAATACCTAGCCACTGTATTTTATAAAAATCTTGGCTTGTATGCTTTTGCTGTCTCTTGGCCTGACTTCTTCTGAACCCTTTCTCGTCCCTCCCCTCTTTCTTTCTTTACAATGGGAGATGTTTTTTTTTTAATATCTATCTTGGTTCTTTCACCCAATCTCATGCCTGCTAGTTCGTTTTGCTTCTTAGATCTTTTTATTACTTTGGCGCCTTCAATTCCTCGTTTGATCTCTTTTCCTTACAGAATCCTACCCAGGGGTAGGCTTCAAAAATTTTAGCAAGGGGTTCTCTGCCCGGTTGTTGGGTGGGCGTGCCATGGTGGTGGGCGTGGCCTAGTCGGCCTCCTGCACCAGGGCGCGGGGGGGGGATTGCCCTCCCCGGGCTCCGGAGGCTTTCCTCGAGCCTCCGGGAGGGCAAAAACGGCCTCTCCAGGCTCCGGAGGCCCTCTCGAACTTCCGGTAGGCCCATTTTTCACCCTCCCCGAGCCTCCGCGCATGCCCTGCACTTACCTGCATCCAAAACAGGCTGTGTGGAGACTCCTGGGAGGGGCGGGGCCAGCCAGGAGTGGGATTTGGGGGTTCTCCGAACTGCACAGAATCTTAGCTAGAGGTTCTCCCGAACCCCTGCGAACCCCCAGCAGCCCACCCCTGATCCTACTGAAACTCCACTATTCAAAGCTCATCCTTATGTCCTGCTTCCTATGGTACAAATATGCTTTACTGTTTCTGAGGGGCATGTATGTATGTATGTATGTATGTATGTATGTATGTATGTATGTAACTATCCATCTCACCATAGTGATTCTAGGTAGCTTTCAAAAAACTAGAAACAAAGGAACAAAAGACAAATACTATACAATAAAACCATAATATACTGCATGTCTAGAGTAGAAAAAAAATAGTTTCATTTCATTTCAATCACTGAAACAACAACTAACAACTAACCAACAGGGCTCATTCAACACATGGATCCAAATGTCTATGTTCAATGAAAGGCTAAGTGGGTCAGAGCAAATTGGATCTCTAGGAAACTATTCTTCCATGGGGCAAGTGCAAGACAAAGAAGGCACAATGTCTAGTCTCACAAGAAAGCACTATATAGCAGGCATGATCTGGAGCACATGAGCCCTGTTGGTCCTAGTGGGATGAGCAAGCATGTAAAACAAGTGGTCCCACGCATAATCTGGCCCTGTGGGGCTTTATTGGTGATGACTAGCAGCTTCATCTGCATTCATTACACCATTAAGAGCCAGTACAGCTCATGGAACAAAAGTATTATATAGGCAGATCATGGAATGCCCCAACTTGTTCTCTCTATTGAATTGTGGACAGCTTCTAAATGCTCCTTAGGGCCTGCTTGAATTTATAGGAGATGACTAGCAATAGCAATAGCACTTAGATTTATATACCGCTTCATAGTGCTTTACAGCACTCTCTAAGCGGTTTACAAAGTCAGCATATTGCCCCCAACAATCTGGGTCCTCATTTTACCAACCTCGGAAGGATGGAAGGTTGAGTCAACCTTGAGCCTGGTGAGATTCGATCTGCCAAACTGCTGGCAGCCGGTGATCAGCAGAAGTAGCCTGCAGTACTGCACTCTAACCACTGCGCCACCGCGGCTCTTCTACTTTGACTAAGACATGAGTTATTATTTCCAGCTCGTTCCTGAAGCAACCTAGAGTATCAAATTGATCTACTTTGAAAGTAGTATTTTCCCTTCTTCTTTATACACAAAACTTCACATATTGATAATCTATGAGTACCATAGGGTCAGAGATTATGTGATCAGAACAGAGAACCATTCTGTCCAATTGACCAAGAAATGCTTCTTTCCTGTTTTTGCTCCCTCTCTGTGATCATTTTAAATTTGGTTGTGAGAAAGATTGGATACCTGGTCTTTGCACTGGTACATCGAACTCCCAAGAGATCAATATATCGAAAGGTTTATCAACCAGGAATCCTGCTATTTGGTGGTGTGTACATTATGGTGGATATGCTAGAGAGATTGTAAAATAGAGAAACCATGTGAGATATACTATCTCACACACAATGTGTAATTACAGGGTAGGAGACACCTTACAAGAAATTGGTTTCAGGAAGGAGAAAGATTCAGAGGTACAATAGCATTGAGAACATTCTGGATTGGGTTTCTCTACTTTGTATTTCAAAATCAGCTGTACAATCACCAACAGCAGGGGTGTCAAACTCGCGCCCCGTGGGCCAGATGCATCACGTACTGGCCACGCCCAAGCCCGGTTTAGTGAAGGGGCAAAAAAATTGTGATACGTCACGTGACGACAATGTGACGCCACGAGTTTGACACCCCTGACCAACAGGCTTCTGGGGGAATGGAGATATGTTTGACATAGGTCAAATTTCTATTTCTCCAACAGAACCATCAATCTCTTGGGAGATTGATAGCCCTATTGAAATGATGTTATAGATATTGCCATCTAGAAGTTGTCCAGATAATAATAATAATAAAAAAATCAGTAATCCTATTGGAAGCATTACATAGCAAATAACAGAAATTATGAGATGTATCCTGAACTTCTCCCTGTCCTATGTTCAAGAAGCTGTTGCTTCTTGATTGTTAGCTGGTAAAGCCAGCAAGCCATTCACCATTCACTGCCTGAAAACACCCTGCATTGAATAGGATTATGACAGCAGCACTCCCCAGGCTGGTTACTGAAGAATGATAAAGGTAGGCCACTGTTTCTTAACTTTGGCAAATTTAAGATATATGAACTTCAACTCCCAGAATTCCCCAGGCAGAAAAAGATTGCACTTCTAATCTCTATGTAACCATCTTTTCGAATTGGAGGGATGCCTAAAATCTCTTCTGAGTTTATATTGGTTATATCTTGTCATAGAGCATCAAGAATGCAAAATAAAGGGGGGGGGGAGAAAGAGATAAACAAGAGCCAAATTAGAAGCAAGCAAAATACCATAGAATTCCATACTTAGAATCAGGGAATGGGAATACATATACTCAACTGATCAAACTTACAGCGTAATAGAATTGGATGAAATATATACAGTAGCAATGAAAAAAAAATACTGAGGGATATTGAAATGCTGAGATCAATAAGAGTTAGTTCTACAAAAAAAAGGGGGAAAAAAGATGTAATACTTTAAAAGTTATGTAGAAGAAGAAATAGATAAAGAATTACAAGAAAATAAAATCAAAGGATGAACCAAGAAGCCAGTTTCAAATGAATCTTGTTCCTCAACTTGAAAACATCCATGGCGAAAAAGATAAAAGTGAGGCACATTTTTAACTGGGAAGATGTGGGGAATGGAAACATAATGATCTTATTTATATGAATACAGTCATTAACAGTAAAACATGAAAGAAAGTTCACAGGAAATAAAGAGGGAGTCAAGAACAAATGTTATGGAAAGCCGTTAGGAAAAAAAATGGAAATACTAATGGAAAGAAAGGAATGTTTAGAGAGTTAACATCTGGATTTTTGTTTGATTTGGTTTTATTTTTTTAAAAATGCACAGTGTGAATACACAAAAAGTGTATGTGAATAGCAATATACAGCGCATACACAGGTCCCAAAAGCAAGAAGTCGAATGAGGATTTGGGGATTTATTGAAGAAAAGAATAATTAAGACTGAAAGCTTTCACAGTTACATTAATATGCTTTCCTGCCTTCCTTGAACTGGGAAAAAAGCATATTGGCATAAATGGAGCTATCCCCATTGCCTACCTCAGTGGTTCTCAACCTTCACAACTTTAAGATGTATGGACTTCAACTCCCAGAATTGGCATGCTGGCTGGGGAATTTGGGCAGTTGAAAAGCATACATGCTTTATGTTGAATTCTTGATGTTGCAATGACAAATGTGATCAACCTGAAGTGCAGATTTAATCAAAACCTGGAAGAGTTCTTAGGTATTCCTCCAATTCATGGAGATTAGGAGTGAAGTCTTTTTCTGCTAGGTTGAAGAGAGACCAGTTTTCTCTACCCCAGCAAGAAAAGCCTCTGTGTGTGTGTGTGTGTGTGTGTGTGTGTGTGTGTGTGTTGTGTGTGTGTGTGTTGTGTGTGTGTGTGTGTGTGTGGGTTTGTGTGTGTATAGCAATAGCCCTTACTACTCCATAATGTTTTACAACACACTGAGTGGTTTATAAATGTCAGCATATTGTCCCCAACACTCTGGGTCCTCTTTTTATCAACCTCGGAAGGATGGAATATTGAGCCGGTTGGGGTCGAACTCCTGGCTGTGGACAGAGTTAGCCTGCAATACTGCATTCTAACCACTGTGCCACCACTATATCATATGTATATGCACACATACATGTATGTATACATATACATACATATATGTATGTGTCAGGGGTGAAATGCTACTGGTTCGGCCCGGTCCGGGCGTACCGGTAGCGGCGGCCGCAGGTGGTTCGGAGAACCAGTAGCGGCGGCAGCGCGAGGCTCCGCCCACCCATCGCCATTTTCTTGTTTTTAACCCTCTGCACATGCGCAAAGCGTTCTGCGCATGCACAGAGGGTGAAAACGCACGCACACGCTTCCGAACCGGTAGGGAAGGTAAGTAGATTTCACCGCTGGTATCTGTGCACAAAAGCATGAATATGTGCACATGCTCTGCATTCTTCTCATAGCTATCTTCTACATCCTAAGGATGCTCCACACCCCATACGCCAGACATCACTGGTTATCAACCCCATCCCAAAAGGCCATCAAAACTGGAAAACCACTAACAATCAAACCCATATTTACAGGGTACTCCAAGTATACCTATCCAGAAATTCCACTGTTTCTCTCAGGTAAGTGGGTAATGGCCTGTAGATACACATTTCTTGTTCTTTTTTTTTCCTGAGATATTTCAGTCCTTGTCCCTCTGAAACTCAAAATGTATCATTTGCTCCATTTTTTTCTCCTATTATATCTCATTTTGGGATGACATGTCTCTTGATGTTGGAATACCTGAATCAGTTTTTATTTTAAAATTGCTTCTCAAGATGCATTTGTACTCTCTGGCCCTTTACCCATTAGCTAATTTTCTTCCATTCCCTTTCTATTATGTTTCCTTTCCTTTGCTATTTTTCTTTGTTCGTGAGATTATAAACCGGCAGACAAGGCTTGCTGATTTTCACCTGCTGCATAGCATTTGTTTTGAAAGCACTTTAGAAATTATATTATTACACATAATAATAAATCTTAAACATGAAGTTCACACCCAGGTAACTGCACACAGGATGGTAGCCTTAGTCCCACCAGGGCAATTTATTTTAAAAACGATTCAGTTCAACATAAATGCTGTCATCATCTCATATTTAACACCTGCTCATACAGCAGAAGTCTAATCTAATTCTTCATTGTTATACAACAAAAGTCTGATCTAATTCTACCTTGCTGGATCAAGTCACAAACAAGATAATCTACATTCTGGCTAACCTCAGAACCAGGAGTTTGACTTTCATCAACTATTATTTATGAAGTTGAGAAAGAGTTCAGGGTTGAGTGCTTCTCTAGCACATAGCTTCAAAATTTCATTTCTGGCTGATGTAAAAGTGTCCTCATTATGTCTGGGCCAAGCAGGAAACAATTGGCTTAACATCAATACAGTAAGCATTTAAATAAGTGCCTTATTTTTATACAAATTTGCACAATACTCCCCATGCTCAGTTTCTAAAAGAGAACTAAAATGACCTCCTTAGTTCATTTTTAAGGTCTCAACTTGCAATTTCAATAGCAAGTCTTAATATTTATTAGAAGCGGGTTTAAGGGATACATTGAGCATAGTTAGGATAAGCAAATATAACTAAATTTATATGTGGACCGAGATGAGATTTTAAATTATGTTTTAGGATTTCTGTGGGAAAAATCTCCCCTCCCCCACCACTACACACACTTTTTTTTCTTTTCTTTTCAAAAATTAAGTTTAGGATTTCCTTTGTAACAGGGGTGGGTTCCTCCCGGTTCGGACCAGTTCGCCCGAACCGGTAGCGATCCGCTGGTGACGTCACCGAACCGGATCGGTCGGTGCCGGTCCGTGGGGGCCGCCATCTTTTTTAAAAAAAAAATTTCGAATTTTTTTGGGGGGGAATTTTTTTTATTTATTTTTTCCTTCTGAGCATGCGCAGAAGCTGACTTCCGGCACTGTGCATGCGGTCGCCATCTTTTTTTTGGCTTTTTTTGGGGGGGATTTTTTGTTACTGCGCATGTGCACGTGAATCGCACCGAGACACGCCCACATGGCGCGGGAGGGAGCGAACCGGCAGCGAGGTAAGTTGGAACCCATCCCTGCTTTGTAAGGTACATGTATTTCTGCATCAAAATATAATAAACTGAATTGAGGATTTTTGGCAACCGCATAGTCAAAATGTGATGGTATGGGCAACGATGCCAGAGAGAGAGGATCGCTGGTTTGAAACAGGGGTCAAAGAGGCCATCTATGTCAAAATTGAACAGCCCTCTCTCAACAGAGGGGGAGGGATACCACACCATCTATCTCAGGGATGTCAAACTGGCGGCCCTGTCACGCACAGGCCATGACCGCCCCAGTTCCGCGAAGGGGAAAAATATCATGAAATGTCGCGTGACAGCAACGTGACACTGCGAGTTTGACACACGTGATCTATCTCCTGTCTACAACGTAGCAATTGTAGACTTTCAGCACTTCCAAGTAGGCTCATTTCACTACTCAGTTGACCGTAAGGAGACAGCTAAACCTCCAAGTGGCCTCAACAACACTCTAAAAGGATGCAAATGACCAGCTGTCTGCAAGGAATATAAATCCGTCCATTCCCCACCATCCATGCAGAGCTGAAGAAGCTTTTTCAAAACTGGACTTTCTTTGTCTCTAACAAAGAGCAGTTGCCTCTTGAAAAAGCACCTTTGGGATGCCAGAGACTGCAAAAAATAATCCTGGGCCACAAGTTTCTTATTCCTTTCTAATGAATATGAAATCCTCTAACAATCTGTACAGAATGCACATGTTTACTATAGCAACAGCACTTAGATTTATATACCGCTTCACAGTGCTTTACAGCCCTCTCTAAGCAGTTTACAGAGTCAATTTTTTGCCCCCAACAATCTCGGCCCCCATTTTACTGACCTTGTTAGGAGAGAAGGCTGTGTCAACCTTGAGCCGAACTGGTGGCAGTCAGGAGAATTAGCCTGCAATACTGCATTCTAACCACTGCGCCACCACGGCTATACAGTGAAGGCTGACTAAGAGCAAACTTAAAATACATAAAAGCCACAGCATAGTTTTCTTACCTATCAAGGCTTCAAAGCAGTTGGCCATTGCATGCCGCAGGTCTGATTCTCTGCATAAATCAGGTCCATGAGCATAAAGCATAAAACGATCCAGCTCCAGCTTCTACAAAACACCGAGACAGGTTATTTTGTAAAATGACAGATGTCCGAAAGAATGCACCATATGCATCATGAAGAAAGACAGACACAAACAGGATTATGTATGGATTTCTACAGTGATCTTTTTCAGAAAGAAGGTCAAATGGAAAAAATATCGTGAGCCAGAGACATACTTAATTGACCTGTTTGCTTGCACTAATTATTATAATTTGCACGAAGTTTTGATGAATGTAGTGGATGCTAAACTAAGACTGGCAGAAATGCTGCATTAATCTCACAACACTCCAAGCATTAGGTTGAGCCTCTAAAATGTTTTTAAATGATGGATAACAACATCGTGGGTTGAAATATAATAAATACAAGCCTACTCTAAATTTGTCTCTTTGAGTCTCATTTCCTAAGTGATAATACTCTATGTAAACAAGGAATCATGATAACACTATTGTGACAATATTCCTGATATGCTTAACCTATTTTTTTAAGGATTTATTTTATTCAGGTGCTCAAAGCAATGTATACATAGATGCCCCTCCTCTTATATTTCCCCCCACAAAAACTACCTTGTACTGTAAAGAAAGTTCATTGATTGGTCCAAAGTCACCCAGAAACGGTTAAATATGGGTCTCCTCAACACTTTAAAAATTACATTACCAGTTTGTCGGTATGTGTGGACCTCATTTATCCAGAACACATCTATATGGCTGTCCCCATGTTGATTTTGATGAAGAAGTATTACCCAGACTGGGCCTACTCAGGGTCATTTAAATGTCAACACTTTCAGCCTATATATGAATGTCTCCAAAGTCCTTTAAAAAAAACCTCTGATGTTAATTTTGGAAATCAACATTTGCATTTATTTTTAAAAGAATAAATAAATTCTTGGACAAGATGGGGTAGGCAGAAATCTGGAGTCTTATTTTGTTACCTTCAGGAAAATATGAGAGTGGGGATAGAAAATGGCTTGGGAACAAACCTGGAAATTGCAACTGGCAACGTTCCATCTACTGATCGCAATAGTCCTCCCTAGACAAGGGGGCAGATCAGAAGGCATATCTTCAAATACAGAGCCTGTGCTGCCAGGGAAACCCATGGTGCTGAGTCAGCCACCAGCTCCTCACCCCAACCACAAGTCTAGACAGCTCTCAAACACAAGCAGGATGACTTTATTAAAGCATCTGGTTTTATGAATGTATGTCTTGCTGCTCATAGTATCTAAGTATTGGTAGATATTTCAACAATCCGAGCATCTGAGCATTATGAAATAATAATAAATTTACAAGTGTTCTGATTCTGTTCAATATTTGGGGTTATTTATTCCTGAAAAGTATCCTACTTGACAGAGCTGAATAATCAAATTGTATAATGCAGATTAATGGTGACATTAACGGATGATTAAAAGTACCTACTGCATGTGTCCATGGGGAAGAGTAAATGTTGTACTATCAACTAATATCAACTCAGGATTGGTTTATACTTTGAGAGGAATGTCTGTGATAATTCCATTTTCAAACAAATTGGTGTGTTAATTATTGAAGTGTAATGAAACAATCAAACTCCAAGGATCTTCCTTTCAAAGTTGCGACTTTCATATGAAAATGAGAATGTTAATTTTTCTGATTTTTAATTATATCACTGGGTGAATATATTAACCTCTGTGCTGAACTGAAATGAAAATGACACTGATTTATGTAATGTTATGCACCCACTTTAGAGCTATTATTTGGCACCTTTGAAATCTTGGCAAGTGCTTGGTTTTAAATACCAGAAATTCTACTGTACTTCCAGCAGTGAAGGTAGGCAAACACATTTGCACGATAAATAATAAGAAATTAAAATGTGGTCCCTGTGCCAATGAGAAACTGATCCTTTGAAATAATTTATAATTAAAAATGGGATGGATGGATGGATCTGAAAAATGGATAAATACCCTTAATTAGCTAATAACTCATGATAATTTCTCTTCTTTTCAGATTACATTCAAACCAGTAAGTAAACGGGACAATGATGGTGATTACTCAGTCCTACTAAATTAATTGCTAATAAATCATGTACAAACCATGATTTAATCCTGGATTTAAATGCTGACCTTAAATTTAGCTGATGAAGCCAGATGGTGGAAGATGAAACTCACCTCTCTCAATTTTATCTACCATGATAGTTCAACAGGCAAGGATCAAAGGGCAGAGAGCCTGGTCTATCAAGATCACAGCTTGTGGATCAGGCTTTACCTACATGCAAATTCTGAATACATGCTATTTCATTTTGGTGGTCAGGTAGTCAGTGTAGGGATTCACCCTATTTCATTACAGTCTGTCTTCCTCAGCGAAGCACAAGATACAAGGGTGGGTTCTAACTTACCTCACTGCTGGTTCGCTTCCTCCCCTGCTGCGTGGCCGCGCCTTGTGGGCGCGCGCGCGCATGCGCAGTACCAAAAAATTAAAAAAATCCCCCCCCAAAATAAAAAAAAGCCAAAAAAAAAGATGGCAATCGCATGCACAGTGCCAGAAGTTGGCTTCTGCGCATGCTCAGAAGGGGAGAAAAAAGAAAAATAAAAAGCGACAAAAACAGGAA
>QLTV01000804.1:461605-483243 GCA_003457575.1 Thermophis baileyi
ATGAGAGCTCTTTTCTGCGAGGCATGGTTCACAGCAGACAGTGCTTCTTGAAACCAGTAAACCCAAACCAGTTTTGTGGTTTTAAAGGGCAGGACAGCTGTCAGCGACACATCCAATATCATCACACTGATTGGAGTCAAGGTTGGCTCACTCCTGGCTCCAATTAGCTCTTGGAGACGTCATTAGGCTAGGGGCTCACATACTTTTTCCTCCCTGCACTGTGAATGTTTACATGTTATGTTCAATTAAACCATGGCAACATCTAATGTTTGTGTAGTATTATTTTAAGCAGACTGTGTTTTTCTATTGTTGTGACTTAGATGACCTTAAGAGCACATTTTATGACCAATTCATGCAAAACTCCACGTAATCCCAAGGGGTTCATATACTTTTTCTTGCAACTGTAGTAGAATAAAGGTTTTATTGACAATAGTTTAAAAAAGAAAAAACAAAGATGGGCAGACATCATATGAAAGAGACCTCTGTGATGCAATTCTTTCCTAATTTATTTATTTAGTAAATTTACAATCACCCATCTCATATACATGTCTCTTGATGATCCAACTAAAGAGAATAAGAAACAAAATCATCCAGAGTTAAAAAGCAATGAAATATCATAAAAATAGCAATAAAGAAGACTCTCAGTCATTCAAACAAGCCACGACAGGGGCCCACCCTTATATCAGGACCCCAACTCAGTGGTAAAGACAGTTTTTTTAAGTGCCTTGTAAAAGACCAGAAGGTCTTAGCTCTGACAAAGCTAATTTCTGGCAGGTGAGATTCCAGAGGTAGGCACCACAGCAGGTAAAAAAGTGTCCTCCTGACAGAGGACACTTTCTTGCCAATGGGAACTGAAGCAGGCCTTTCCTACCAGATCTAACAGGATGGGTAGACTTGAAGAGAGATATTTCCATAAGTAACCCAGCCCCAACCCGTGAAGATATTTGAAGATAACTAACAGCGCCTTGAATTGTAGCGCACAGAGCAGAGGTGTCACATATGCCAAATGACCAGCACCAGGTGAAGCTTCCAAATCCTCTTCAAGGGCAGCCCCATGTAGACCACTTTGCAGTAATCCATTTGGGACTAGCGCATGGGTGACTGTGAACGCCCCCCTCCCCCAGTCCAAGAACGGCTGCAACAGGCATACAGTACCAAACTGTGCAAAAAGGCTTCCTTGCCATGGCTGCTACCTGCTCATCAAGTAGGAGCTGTGAGTCCAGAAGGACCCTCATATGGCACAGAGGATCTGCCCAAGGCAGAGCAACTCCATCTAGAACAAGACAGGGAAGTTCCATAGAACCAGGGGTGCTAAAACACAAAGCTATTTGATTTTACTAAGATTGAGCTGAGGCCTGTTGTTCCTCATCCAGGCCCCAGCTTTCAGACACCAAGCAGGACTTCTACAGTATCACCTGGATGGTCCAGAGCAGAGATATATAATAGGATATTATCTGCATATTTATGATACTCCGCCCTGAACCAATAAATAGTTTCACCCAGCAACTTCATGTAACCGATAAAAAAGAGAGGAGAGCACCGAGCATACAGCACTCCACAGCAGAGGCCATTGGCTGACCTTTCTTCCTCTATAAACATTGACTGGAAGCAGCCTTCAAAAACCAGCACAGCACCCTGCTGCCCACTCCTAATCTTTGCAACCAATCCAGAAGGATGCCATGATCAATGTTATTTAATTCCTGCTCCCTCTCTCTTCCTGATTAAGTGAGTAGAAAAACAGATCATGCATAGAGCCGAGGTGGCGCAGTGGTTAGAGTGCAGTACTGCAGGCTACTTCAGCTGACTGTTCAGCAGTTCGGCGGTTCAAATCTCACCGGCTCAAGGTTGACTCAGCCTTCCATCCTTTCGAGGTGGGTAAAATGAGGACCCAGATTGTTGGGGGCAATATGCTGACTCTGTGAACCGCTTAGAGAGTGCTGTAAAGCACTGTAAAGCGGTATATAAGTCTAAGTGCTATTGCTATTGCTATTGCTATTTGGTGTTTTCGTCCAATTACTCAAGGAATAGAACAGGGCTGTCAAACTCGCAGCCCGCGGCCCAGATGCATCACGTGCTGGCCACGCCCATGCCCGGTTTAGCAAAGGGGAAAAAAGTTCCAATACATCACGTGACACCGCCGTGACGACGTGAGTTTGATACCCGAGTAGAAGAAGCCACAGGGAAGTAGCTTTCATACCACTTATTCCAGTAAAATAAGAACAAGGGTTTCTCTGCTTACTTTTTCATACTTTGTACTGTCAATAAAATATGAATCTATTGAAGGAGGGAGGGAAGGAGGGAGAGAGAGAGGGACAGAGGAAGGAAAGAAGGAAAAGAAAAGAAAAGAAAAGAAAAGAAAGTCCAAATAACAAGTTCCATGATGTATTGTGGCTCTCAGTTCCTCCGTTAAATTTAGGAGTTTTAGTTTTAGAACAATTCTGCAAGGTACTAAAAGCTTCTTAAAAAAAAGAATAGAAAGAAATAAATGTTAAAAGAAATAGATAAAATTGATTCTATAAGCGCATCACTAACCTCACTCATACATTAATTCCTGGAAAAAACTGACTTTAAAACATTTATTCATCCTCTTTGCATGTTTTTATAGAAATGATCGGATGAAAATGTAGAATTTCAGAGACATGGCCTAGCCACGCTTCCTTCAAAGTAAATGGCCCTGAATTCAATCTCATTATATGGAGATTTATCTGGGAGTATATTTAACCTCATAAATCTATAGTGTGAACCTAAGCAAGGTTGCTCAAAAGAATGACTATATCCGAGAAGGATAAGACCTGTTTCTCAAATAATTTTACAGATTCAAGCTTCATGCTCTTAGAGTGGGTTTGGAGGATTTATGTCAGCTGTGGAAAGTCCAAAGTAAGCAGTCTTAGCTTTTGACAAAAACAACAACAAAAAGAAACAAACAAGTCCTGATGAACTTGTAGTCACTTCATAGTTTTCTGCATCTCTATGCTGTTGTGCCATGATTGACTGATATTTGCAGCCCAAGACTGGTAGCATCAGAGTAACATTGTCGTGAAGCAGTGGGATTTTGGTGAGAGGACAAATTCCCTTGCTGAGAGGAAAGAAGGAGATGCTTATGAAAAGACTCACAAAACTGTGAGTTTGCAGAGTGATGGGAAGATCTTTTGCAGATTAAATTCCCTCGAGCCAGATATGTTCTCCGTGTTTGCCTGTCTGATTTTCCTCTTCAGTAAATAGGCATCAGAGCTGGACTTTTGATTTCAGAAACGTTGTGGTGAGGAGGTATGTGATTCACAGAAATGACATTAGAAGAAGTTACATGTTCACCGTGCCAATTTTCAAGTCTCAAGAAAATAAATGGGGAAAAAAGTACTCTATAATCTAAAATAGTACAACATGGCAATATGTGATGGCATTACATAAATCAGCTGTCATTCAAATATATTATTTTTAGGATTTTTTTTAAAAAAATTATTTTTAATAGAAACAAGACAAAAGCTCCAAACTACTCCTTCAAAGTAGTTGTTAGAAAGCATTGATAGTGGCAGTTTTTTCCCCCCTTTATCTGTAATGCTGTAATATTTTTAGAGCCTCTCTTTAAATAAAACAACTACTTTTCCTAACACAGCTGAGATCTGAAATTGGTTCTGAAAGCTGTTACCTCAGGTTTTTATTTTTTTTATACTGCCTTCTCTCACAAATAACACTTATCAAGAAAATGGCTGCTGTTTTCACTAAGCTATGAAATTTCAATTTTATGGGGATTTTTTTTTTTTTGGTCATTTTTCAGTACTTTTGAAAAACATGCAAAGCCAAAATGATTGAGTGATCATCCATTGACTGGAAGGAACTTAGTGATCTTAGTGATTTATTTTTTAAAAAAACTGTGAATATATGTATGCGACTGCCTGCTCCTAAAAAGGCAGAATGCCAAGCTTGCCTTTATGAGGTCAGGATTAATGAATATCACTTTGAAAGGGAAGAAATGTTTCGAGATTTACTTGGAAACTCACATCACGCTTGAAATTATAGGCAGAAAGATAAAGGAGTTCTATGACAAGAAGATGACACCATCTCAAAAGATGTATATCTTTTATTTGCTGGCTATAAACCTAGAAGCACTTTAGTCCTAAACTAGCCACTGCTCAGAACAATCATGAGGAATTCTAAATTACATTTAATGGGACAAAACCATGAGCCTTTCACTTCACTCCAGTATGCTTTTGGGTCTGAATATGGTATTAAACTTCAAAAATATCTATGGACTTCTTTTATTCTCCTCTGCAGTAACATCCAAAAATGTAACACAGCAATTACTCTGAAACCAATGGATGGAAGAAATGAGACAATAAAAAGGGACAAGGTAAAAACCCAATACTTGGGAAGCATCCCATCGGGATAATAAGAAGACTTCTTGGGTCTTCAATGCCCTTCAGCTTTAGGCATTTCAAAAACAGACACTAATCTCCAATTGTAGGTTACTAGTTTAAGGAGACTGGAAGGGAAAGGAGATATATTTTAAAAAAAGAAACAAAACAAATGCATGAAGGCCAGGAGACAATAAAGGATCTTCATTTTACCTGTGTTATTCTAGCCACTAAGGAAATAACAGCAATAGGGGTGGAAGACTTGGCTCAGTTATAATTTGAGCTTAGTATCATGTCTAAATGACAAAATAACAGAGTTGGAAAGGACCTTGGAGGTCTTCTAGTCAGATCCCTTGGTCAGGCAGGAAACCCTCTACCATTTCAGACAAATGGTTGTCCAATCTCTTCTTAAAACCTCCAATGTTGGCGCACCCATAACATCTGGAGGCAAGTCATTCCACTGATTAATTGTTCTAACTGTCAGGAAATTTCTCCTTAGTTCAAGGTTGGTTAGATTATTGCAACGCGCTCTACATGGGGCTACCCTTGAACAGTGTTCGGAGACTACAGTTGGTCCAGAATGCGGCTGCGCAAGCTGTCATGGGTACACCGAGGTACACCCATATTACACCAATTCTCCGCGAGCTGCACTGGCTCCCTATTGGTCTCCGGGCACAATTCGAGGGGTTGGTTATTACCTGTAAAGCCCTACATGGCTCAGGGCCAGGTTATCTTCGAGACCGCCTACTACCACATAGCTCCCAGCGACCGGTGAAATCCGGCCATGAAACGGTGTGTATGAGTTTTTAATTGTTTTTAAATGTTTTTATTATGTCTCTTTTTAATAGTTTTTTATATTTTATCAAGTTTTTTTATATTGTTGTAAGCCGCCCAGAGTCCCTTGGGAGTTGGGCGGCATAGAAATACAAATAAACTTAAACTTAAACTTCTCATTGATTAGTTTCCATCCATTGCTTCTTGTCCTGCCCTCAGTTGCTTTGGAGAATAGCTTGACTCCCTCTTCTTTGTGGCAGCCCCTTAGATATTAGAACACTGCTGCCATATCACCCCTAATCCTTCTTTTCATTAAACTAGACATAACCAAATCCTGCAACCATTTTTTAATATGTTTTAGCCTTCAGTCCCTTAATTATCTTTGTTGCTCTTGTCTGTACTCTTTCTAGAATCTCAACATCTTTTTTATATTGTGGTGACTAAAACTGGATGGTCCAAGTTGGTCTTACCAAGGCATTATAAAGTGGTACTAACATGCTTGTATTTTAGGATCAGATCTTCCCTCTCTTTATAAAATAAAACCAACTTTCGGGTACATTTTTAAATGAATCCAATTCCTTCTATGATCATTTCTTGAAACAGTCAGGATATGTAAGGGAAGCCTACTTCCCTTACATTTTTAATTCAACTATTTGCTGGACCATCCTAACAAAATTCCAACAGTTGACAAGTATAGTATTTGCGACAGACAGAGACCTAGGTCAATCAGAATGTAGGCCCAACTAGATTTGAAGGCATTAGACAAGTTGAGGGAAAATGCACTTGGTGCTTCAATCAATGAAAGGGTGGGGCAGGGCAGAAGTAATGCTATGCAAATCCCTGTCTAACAGTTTCCATTTCCTATCTCTAAGGAAAAACAACCAATGCTCAAAATACGTAAACTCAACTCAAAATATGCCAAAAGGCATATGTACAATTAAATGCTTGGCACATCAGAAATATCGCATAATTTTGAAAAAGGTACAGATTTGGAGGTCGGTAAGTTTTCTTGTTAACAATGATGAAATCATACAAAAAAAATCATTGGCCACAGATGTATTGTATAGGTTTAAAAACAGGGTTGGACCACATTTTCCCCTCTAATTTAGTTAGTTATATTCCAAGTCTCCCACAACCAACACAAAAAGTATGGTAGAATTTGTTGCTGTACAGCATCTTTTGAGGGCTGCCTATCTGTTCTCGGTGACTAAATGGGGTTAAGAGATGAGAAAAGGATGACTTATTGCATAGCAGAACCAGGTGTCGGACCTGAACGCAAACACTTACCTAGTTAAAAACTCAACCACAGCATCTCCCAAAAATTCCAAGCGTTCGTTGTGGTTAATCCTGCAAAGGAATGCAAAGACGATTAAGAGTGATTCTTGCACCCTTAAGTGACATTGCTGATGGAAAACAGCTACCCATCACTTCTTTGGGCAATAAGCAGAGACAGTTAGCCTCCTGCAGTTTTTCTTTTGGAATGCTGAATTCCCGATGCACAACAGTGAGTATCTGGGCTTCTCGTCCGCCATACAAAAGCCACAGGCGGCCTGAAAGGTAATAAGGCAGATTATAATTTTATGTTGACTGATTAGTAAAAGAGAGGATAATGACGTGCAAAAGCCTGCTGCGAGGGACTTTTCCGTGTGCTGTTATGCCTGTCAATGATTTAAAAGAAATGCCTCCCCCTAGGCCATCTATAGATTCTTGGTGCCAGGCACACAAAAAAGAAAAGCACCTCGCAGGGAGAGCGCTGTTTCTTGAAACAGCTATAATAGTGAGCCTGCCTGACCCTTCGTCTTCTTCAGCGTTTTTATTCTCTAGGTGCAAGCAGGATTACAGCTTACGAGGGGACTACATGCTTTGCATGCAAAACATTACATATTCAATCTTTAGCATTTCTCTCTAGAAAAGAACTACTGCCTGAAACTTTGCAAATAGTTGCTGGGCCGTGTAGAAAATGCAGTATTGAAATAGCTGAACCCAACAACCTGAAAGGAAGGAAGCTTTTCCTACATTGCTATATAGGTGCTTGCACAGTTCTTAGACGTGTCCTTGTCTTTTGAACAAGAAGGAAATAGTCAGACCTACAGCCAAACAGACCAATAGGCCTCTAAAGATTATTGTGTAGGAAAGCAAAATACTGACAGCAGGACTGGGAGACATCCCTCCCCAAAATAAAGATTGCCATTGGTGATCAGAAATTCAATTATGGTAATCAGGAAAAAAAAATCTTATGGTCAATTCATAGTAACACATTTTTAAACTTCTGATGCAGCTACATAGCTAACTAGACTATCACTTGCAAATTAGGATTATTTCTTCCATCAGATTCCTAAAGTGGCATCATGGCTTGAGGGCAGAGAGTGCAATAAACATATAAACTGTAAATCCAGCTTTCTGCTACTTCACTGTAAGGGTCCTTGGGGGGGGGGTAGCAGGTGAGTAGCTTCTGGCACCCACAATTAACTAGCAAAACCAGCTGAAATATGTAGACCAAGATGGACATATGAAAAATAACACGTGGAGCTTGGGAAAGGCATGTGAAACATAAACCAAAAATTCAATCTAGATCTTCTGGCATCATCGTTATGCGAGAAAGATGATGATAGTTCCTACTGGCATCAAGACAGAGAAATTTAAATGAAGGACCACAGAACAGAGTTTTTCATGCAAAGCGCTGCCCAAAATCCACTGCCAGATATTGTCAACAAAACAAGTCTAAATGGATCACTATTTGGACTCAATGTATGGTAGTTTCCAATGCAACTAAGAAATAGATTTTAAAAAAAAAATCTGAGGTAGGATTTCAAAAGATTGCACAGGTCCTTATCCTGCCCCATGATTAGCAATAACAGTATCAATAATTTGCAGACCGTATGTAAGAATTCAGTCTTAAACATCACAGTTTAAGCACAGCCAGGGCCCTACATTAAGATTTGGATGTTGCCTATTTATGGTATACATCTCACTTGTATATTACACATACCAGATCTCTTTCTTTCTCTCTCTCTCCCCCCCCCACACACACATAGAGAAAGATTAAAAGTAATTAAGTACAGATTGAATTTAATTAAGAATGAGGGGAGGGAGTAAAGATTTGATTTAAATATACTGTAATTTTCTGTGGAGAAAAAGGAGAACAAACAGCATCAAAATCATTCCACAGTAGTATATGTGACACTGCTGTAATTATAAGTGTTGTTCTTATAACCTAAGAATGATACACAATCTATAAAATTCAGCTCTCCACACAAACTGAAAGGCAGGGTTCCCATTAAATTCTAAATTGCAAACATTTCTTTTATAATGTTCCTATGCTATATGGATATGATTGGTCTGCACAAGTATTTGGGCTATAATACTTTATGAGAAATCTATTCTACTTTATGAAGTTTGAGTATATGAAGAAAACTAATGACATTTAAAGAAAGTAAAAACTGATCTGGAGAAAAATATCTTTATCGGAATATTGGAAACAATAGGCAGTAAGGAAATAATATGAAATTGTAATGTACTTTGCTATCTTAATTATTTAGAATAAAAAGCAAACACCATATAACTTTGAAATTGTCAGGCCTGCCTGAAATAGAAATTTCCCATGGAATATATCAGCACTGGAATATCCTCTAGCCCTCATTTCTCCCCGTAAGTCATAAGAAAAGAAGGTCCAGGAGCATCATTCTACAGCAGGACCACCCAGCTATGCTGACTGATGACCTTATTACCACACAGTTTGACAACGAACATGGAACTCCTTTGAAGTCCATCTCAAAAACACAATTGGCTAAAAGCAGTGTTCCATGTACTGACTGGTGCTAGTCACTAATTTATTTTATTTTATTTTATTCATTCATTCGTTCACTCACTCACTCACTCACTCACTCATTCATTCATTCATTTATTATGCCGCCCACCTCCCCTATAAGTTTACAAGTTATAAAATACTGTAAGTCAAAATTATTTAAATATTTAAACATTAAAACTGCACGGATTATGATTTTAAAACTATACTGAAACCAGAACCAAGAGACGGATACGATGGGGATGACATCTTCTTACCCCATCAGCCACCTCCAGCAGTGAACACCCCCTTTGGGGGCCCAGGCCAACAGCAAAGCCAGGGTTTGATATCCTTCCAGAAGGCCAAAATGGTGGGAGTATTATGTTCACATTACACCTATGCGGTTCTGCCCCGTATTGGTTACCAACAGGTTTCTAGTTGCAATTCAAAGGGATAATTTTGACTTATAAAGCCATATGTGGCTTGGCACCTTCAGGACTGCATACTTCAACTAGAGTTCATTCTTTCCCCTTACTCTCACCGGCTGTAAATGTCACATAGCCTATAGCCCTGCCTAGTTAGACCTCTCAGACCAGAATTTCTCGGCAGTTGAGAACATAGTATTACTTATTAAATGATGGTTCGGCTTCAGGACTAGGGCCATTAGCCAGAAATTTTGATGTACTTTGAATATTTGAAACAGTACAAAATATTAGAATTGACAATGAAAATATTGAAGTGGTACATAGTTTCTGCCTTTTAGGATCAACTAACAATAATAAAGCCAACAAGCAGTCAAGAAATAAACCACAAACTAGCTCTTGGTAGATTTTACTTGAATCTGACTCCTGAGTTGCAAAGCCTAGTTTGTACGGAACCAGCTGTCCTTCTGCATTTGTGAACTTGTATCTTCTCCATTGTTTTACACCATGTGCTCTCTCATTGTAAATGCACCATGTTCCTATTAATTCAACTGAAATTCTGAAGACTTGTTCACATCAAAGAGTTAATGCAAGCATTACATAATGTGAATATCACTGCCACACACTTGTAATGCATCCTTCTTATGCCCAGTGGGGGAAAAATGTTTATACACATACCTGGAAGGAGTTGGATCATCTTGACCAAGACGTGACATAATATTGATCAAAGTGTTTATACCTGTAAAATACAACATCACATTTAAAAATGTATTCATATATTCAATATTGTAGCTTCCTTTCAGTCTGGTAAGATAATTTCCTCTGGTCTAATATACAGTGGTACCTCAATACTCATTGTTAATTGGTTCTGGGAGGTACAATCAGTACCAAAAATGATGAGTATCAAACACATTTTTCCTATAAGGAATAATGTAGTGAGTCACAAAGCCGCCAACATTGACAAGTTCTAGCTAGCTTGTGTGTTGAGTACCAAACAAATGATGAGTACCAGGACAAAATTTTCGTGTCAAAATGCGTTGAGTACCAAATTCAATGAGTTTCAAAGCAGTTGAGTACCAAGGTACCACTGTAGTCTGATAATTACAGGGAGGATATTTATGAAGAAACAATAAATGTTCTGCTTCTCCAACTTGCTTTTTAAAAAGGTTCAAATGAAGAACTCTTGCAAGCAACTTCAATGCTCACATCAGAGGAGGAAACGGCAACAGGGAAGACAATCAAACTGACCTTTCTTCCTCATATGCATATGGTGAACTTTCCTATCTCCATATTTGGGTTGCCGAATCCCACAATTTGATAAGGAATTTCTGGCATGGTCTGGATTCATTCCAAAGTTCAAGTGATGGCTTGGGTGAGTCATGGCAAGCTAAAAAGCAGAATCCCAAAATCAAACTGAAACACAACGAACAATGTTCATTCAAGTTCAAATGTACAGTGAAACCCCAGAGAAATTTAACTAGGTTCAGTGTCAGGAGTGAGTCATTCATGGTTTTCCAAATGTTGTTGGAAGTGTTTTATCTAGCTAGGTGAAAGAAATTCTTATCTGCCCCTCCCCACTCCTGACAAAAGAAAGCTAGTGATATATAGGTATTAAAAGCACATTTCTCTCTTCCTGTCTAACAAATCCTCATTATTTGATATGATAATATTACAGGCAAATATAGTATAATATTAAATGTATAATTATAATACAATATCATTCTGCTGTGAGAATCTAATTGTTGAATCTAACTCTGGTTTTTGTTTTTGTTTTTTTGTAAAGAGTTCAAGTATGATAGTATCTGTGAAATGCTATGCATGACAATTCAGAAGAAAGCCCCAATGTGCCCAGTAAGTTTACTTTCAGATACCTGGGCTTACGTTTAAGTATTCAGCCTAAGAGCTTCTTATATTTTGCTTTACATTGTGTTTCATCATCACCAGGATATTTATGTACTTCTTTGTTCATTTCGCAATATTTGTAAACCACTGTGATCAATTATGTCGGTAGACGATGAACCACAAAGTAGAATTAAGCAGAATAAAATAATGAGGTGATCATTAAAATAACAAACTCTTTGCAGACCCATTAGCAATAATGGTCGAAAGCACAATGGAAAAGTTTTATTTTAATTACCTTTGAAAATGGAAGGAGAGGACCAGACGTATTTCTGGGGAAAGTATGTTTCAAAGCATGGAGGCTTTTCTTCAGAGAAGACCTGTCATCTAACCCTCACCTTTCCTGCTTGGTGGGGATACCTTCAGTAGGTTTTCTCAAGGTGTTCAGAGTTGCTTAGCAGAATCACATGCAGCAATGTGCAGTGTCAGATGATACACCATACACAGCTTTTAGGGGATAACCACCACTTAGAATGGGCCCCTAAAACCTACTAGCAGCCAATCCTGTGGACTCACAGTAGGTGTTATTCTAAACGGCAGGGCTGTCCCCCAACAGTGTGGCTGTCACATTCTGAACAAGTTGCAGTTCTCTCCAAATAGTGTGCCTTGCAGTAGTCCAGCTATTGGTGATCAAGGCACGAGTAGCAGAATATCCTGATCTAGGCAGGGTCATAACTAGAACATCAGTTAAATGATTGTCACCTGTCGTTTATGTCACGTTCAAGATTTCTTAATTTCAAACTTGTTCTGTCAGGAGGACTGCAACCATATCCTGAGTAATAACTCAGACCAGAGTTAATGGACTGCCCATATATTCATTACCAAATATAGATGTTAAGATTACATATGGGAAACCATCTTTCCAAACTTCTGTTTCCACCTATGTCCACATCCTGCTTTCCATACTTCTCTTCCTCATCCATGCTTGTTTCTACTTATTTCTTATTCTAAAGGTCAGCAACATTTTCAGAACATGATCATCTCCAAAGCCAATAAAATGAGCAAGATCTTGCAATCTTATCAGGGAATGACAAGTTCTATGAAATTTTGACTTCTTTGGATAACATTGCTGAAATCCTTTGCAATCCCACAGCCTTTTATTGTTTTTAATATAATAGCAATAGCACTTAGACTTACCGTGTTTCCCCGAAAATAAGACCCTGTCTTACATTTTTTTGAACCCTGAAATAAGCGCTTAGCCTTATTGCCATGCACTCAAAAGCCCAATTGGGCTTATTATCAGGGGATGTCTTATTATGGGGGAAACAGGGCATATACCGCTTCATAGTGCTTTACAGCCCTCTCTAAGCAGTTTACAGAGTCAGCATATTGCCCCCAACAATCTGGGTCTTCATTTTACCGACCTCGGAAGGATGGGTCAACCTTGAGCCTGGTGAGATTCAATCAGCCGGTGATCAGCAGAAGTAGCCTGCAGTACTGCACTCTAACCACTGCGCCACTGTGGCTCATGTATTATTTTACAAATAATTGTAAAATATTTACAATTTTAAACTTTACCGTATCATGTTGCTGTCCTTTATTCTACATTCCTTTTTTTTTAATTTTTTTTAAATTTTTTTATAAAAATGTCAAATCAATGCGTGAACAGTGTGGCACCTGGGCACCATGCATTCTCATACAAATAAAACTAATCATATTAAACATTATTATTACATTCAATCAACTTATGTATTTCTAATAACAATACACATCCATATTAGGTTACAATCTATCTTTATTCAAATATTCCACCTATTTCTCATTGTTACTTTCATTTTATCAAATAAAAATGTATACATTAATATTCCCTTTATTTCTATCACTTACTCTAGCTATTAATCATGTCACTCTATATTAAAAGGCTTTTTCTTTCTTTCCTGTCTTATTTCTAATCAAGTCACCTGCCTAAAAAAAAAGAAAACAGAACAAAAAAAAAGTAGAGTAAGAGAAGACAACTCAAAACAACAATTTAAAAAAAATGGAGTCATCCATCCATCATCTTTTGCCCAATTTATACTTTAATTGCTATGCTTTAAAAAAGAGAGAGAGGAAAGTGGAAGAGCAAGTCAAAACAGCAATAAAGAAAAAAATAATCATCATCTACCCATCGTCTCTTGCCCGCTGCGATACTTCAATTGCTACGCTTTTTTTTTTTTGACTTGCCTCCCCCATTCCTCTCTTAAGTCTCCATCTGTATTTATTTCTTTGTAGTCCACTCTAAGTGTTCCTCCCACCTCTACCCTCATCGACTGTCTATTTTCTAAAATTTCTACTGAGGTCCCTGTCTCCACTTCAAGCTTATCTTCCAACTCTCTTTGTATATTTTCCGCCTGGTTTAATTCATCAATCACTATTATTTTCATTATAATCTCCTCTCTATCCTCTTCTTTCTTCATTTTTCCTTTAGACTCCTCCTTTTCCTGGATGTATTGGTCTGGCACCATCATCCCTTGTATATTTTCCATTGTTTTCCATAATGTTCTTAAATCCTTTTTCCATGTTGTCTTTTGTATTTTGAAAGAGTAGATCCATCTCCTGGACAATTCCACTCATTTCTCCTTTTTAAATGTCTTATTTTATTTTTTAAAGAAAGTTAATTTTCATCCAACAGTCCAAGAACTATTTATTTAGTCTTTAAGCTCCCCTTCAAGGAGTAAATTGGTCCCACTTCTTTGTATTTCATAGGTTAACATTCAGTTCTATTCAAATACACCCAGAGATTATCAAAAAGCCCCAATCGCTTCCTTGTAATTTCCCTTTTTGTCAGCAGGTGGCACTCTCCACTTAGACTTCAGTTCACTAGTCCGTTGTCGCTTGATTTATTCGAATATATAAGCAGAGTAAGTTTTGTCTATAGATAATTCCAATATTTCAAAAAATGCCTTCCCAGTACCACTTCTTCTCAGTTTAGGAGTCCCTTTTCTGTTTATTTCAAAATCTATTGTTTATTCTCCAGCAGCTTTCATTTCCGGTTAGGCATTTCTTCAACTCTCCCCAAAAAGTTTGGGCGCCGCTTAAACACATAGTTCTGGGCAAATAGTTCTGAATTGTTTCTTGGGGTAATTTAAAACAAAGAAATAGCCTCTCCCCCAGTTCCACTCACCTTCTTCTCTCCTGCACCAGTCTTAGCTGTTATTCATCGGTTGTCCCAGCTTTGTAGCGGCCATCTTTAGGCTGCTGCTTCTTCTTGCTGTGGTTGACAGGGAAAAAAAGCCCCCGGGCCAGAAAGGAGAGCTACGACTCTCCCCAACCTCACAGGGTGACCCCCTTTGCTTCACCCCTCCTTCAGGGAGGCTTAGGCTCTCTCCAGAGCCCACAAACAGGAAGAGCTCAGCACAGGAAACACGGAGCCCGGTTCCGCTGTGTCTGAAATTGCTGCGACGTCAACCGGCCTTTATTCTACATTCCTATTCCATTTTTTTCTATCTAATCAGCCATTGTTCAATGCTCAGAGCCCAGTTAGATCCACTGTGTTCTGGCTGTTTCCAACTACCTCACTTAGTTCCTGTCTCCAGGTTAAACTCTTAGGATCTAGGCTCTATTATCTACAGCAATCTCCCTGAATGAATTGGATTATGGAGAAGGATGGGGGGATCCTGGAATTGAAGGCCACACATTTGGAGGGCACTCGTATTTGGGCAAATGGATTTAAACAGCAATAGGAAGATACCAATACATTTCTTTCTTGTTCCCTTCATTTTATCCCAACTTAGTACAGTAGTCCTATTGAAGTATATGATTGTCAACATGAGCTCACCTGCAATAAGCACCGGTCTTTAAAAGTGTAGCCTATTAGTCTGTCCAAATGCATCAGACACTGATGGTAACGGATGTGGTGTGTTAGGACAGGAAGCATCATGGCATGCTAGAGAGAGAATCATCACAATTCACGCTAGAAAATCCTTGAATGCAACAAGATCCTTAAACACTGCTTTTAGCCACTTCTTTACATTCATAATATACATTGCAGCTATTATAAGCACTTCCATAATTTTTACAAAGACTTTGAAAGAGAGCAATGCTGCATAAGGGATATGTATGTGATAAAGCAGGGAGAACTAAGTTTTTACATTATCTAGTAAATTAGTGGGAACAGATCCATCTTAGATATGGGACTTCATTGCTTACCTCCTCATCACCTTAAATTAAATTCAAAATGTAACAATTAATTCTCAGAGCTGTCCAATAAAATGTTATTTCTAATTCACTTCCCCCCCACACACATTTACAGAAGATAAAAATGATGAAGTATAGAATTTATCTAAATCATACAGTATATCCATGATTTAATTCGGGTAATAGACACTTGAAAAGAACTCTAGAGCTTCTGTACATATTGATCTAAGGCAGGGGTGTCCAACTCGCGGCCCGCGGGTCGGATGCATCACGCGTTGGCCACACCTACACCCGGTTTAGCCAAGAGGAAAAAAGTCATGATACTTCATGTGATGACACCGTGATGACGCGAGTTTGACACCCCTGATCTAAGGGCTCAGATTATGGAAACCAGAACTGATAGGCACACAGGTTTAGAAAGGGGGAAAACAGAACATCACTGACTGTTAAACTAAATGTTTTTATACATATACACATACTCAATCATAGCAAATAATATGTTGGATAATTAACAGACATAGGGCTTCTAAATCAAGGGAAGCAATAGTATTAGTGAGACCCTCTTATTGAGTACTGTGTCGAATTCTTGGCACTCTGCTTTAAAAAGCATTCAGACAAACTGGAACATAAAAATACAACAATAAATTGATTAGGAGGCCTGGAAAGTCTTATGAGAAGAGATAAAAGGAACTGAGAATGTTTAGCTTTGAGGAGAAAAGAAGGGGGAAGCGATAGCAGTTTTCAGAGGATGTTAAACAGAAGATGGTCAAGACCTTCATCATTCAAGCATGCAGTCTAGAACCCAGGCCAAGTTGGAGTTTGGATAACACCAGGGATTACTCATTTACAAGGAGCAATCCATTGTAAAGCAGAGAGGATCTCTTCAGTGCCTCTCCATGGAGGTTTCCAAGGGAACTAGCAAGGTGGGAAGACAAGAGTTTTGAGATGCAGCTTATACTGTATGTCTAAACCCCTAAGTTCTTCACTTGCCTTGTTGAGCTGTCTGTCCATGGGCCAGTGAAAATGCAAGGCAGTGTGTTATTTACTGAAATCCTTTCTGTGAAAACTCTGCAACCATCATGCCCAGGGACCGTGCCCCAGGTATTTTGTTAGCAGCATGTTGAACACAGGGACATTTCAAATTTATTAAATTGAAACTCTAATCCTGAACCAATCTATTCCACTGGGCAAGAAAGAAAAAATACTACACCAATAACTTTCAACTACTCTGTAATGTGCTCGTGTTCACAATCTCACTACACATTTAATTGCATCCAATCGCTTTTTAATCTGGCAGGAAGCAGCATAGATATCAATATGATACAAATAGACAAAATACACACACACACACACACACACACACACACACACATGTAAAGATACACTGTCTCCTTTGATATCTTGGGGGAATATATGAATATACTGTATCATATGGGTATATTTTATCTAGTTTTCTCTCAAAAACCATGGATTCTGCAATAGAGCAGATCCATTGCCATTTGGTACGTTGCTGTCCTTCACAATAAAAAGAACAAGAACATTTCAGTGGATAAGCTGCAAACGATTTCAAGGCCATGAACAATGTAAGTGCTAAAAGAAAGAAAGATGCTGTTTGACATGGATTTTGCATTAGAACATTTATTCCTCAAAAACAAAAGCTACATATAAAAAGAAAAACATCAGGGGACGGGGAAGGATAATATCACTGATACCAATTCCACTTTGTACATCTCAGTTTCAAAGCAACCAAGAATAATAAAAATAAAAAGATAGTTAAGCAAGATTGAGAATCCTTCTTGTTGAAAATTCCACTTGTGAAGTACTGCTTTCATATACATTTTCCCTTTCTACTGCCTGCTGTGGGCTGGTCCAGAAATATATGTGCCTTATATCTGTACTTTTCTGAAGTTTGATTGATTGATTATTATGTGACAACAAATTGGTCACAACTCAATAGTTTATGAGCAACCATATAGATATTCTTTAGGACTATTTTGAAAGGAAACAGAATGATGAGTACCCTATGCAAAATCTTCTGTTTACCTCAGCAAAAAAATGCAAGAGATACTGGGGTTCTCCAGGATTAGATCGGCAATAGTAGATTTGTTGAATTTTGAGAGATTGGGAGCCATGCTCCTCCTTATTTGCATTCCACAGGTTTGAAAGAGCCTTAGTTAAAACTGACTTTCACCATCCCCTAGGAAGACAAAAGGAACTTCAACTCACCTGACAGACATCAGAACGAATTCCCGTCTTCCAGAATCCTTGGCTGCTCAGCTCAACTGTTACTTCCCGCCGCATGGTATTCTTCTGTCTGATTTTTTGCAGGGCTTCCTTTAGAGAAAGAAAAAGAGAACGGTATTTTGCTAAGGAATCAACATCCCCTTGAATTTATGGAAAACATGGGTCTTGATGAGGAAACATCCTTCATCTGTTCTTTGGAATCTCACAATGGAATTATCAGTGAAATCAAAAAATATACCTGACAGCTTGGTCTATTGACAGCATAGGACAACCCCACTCTAATACATCTTAGGAGAAAGGATAAATAGGAGTGGGTTTATTACTGCCACAATCTGGCATACAAATATGCAGAACCAAGAAGGGCTGGTGGAAACCCTTGAAATTAGGACTGGATGCATCCAAATAGTACACTGTCTTACAGGAAAAAATAAACAGGCTATGATGAAGGAAAAGATATATCACAAAGTATTTCCTATATTATGTGTGCCTTGAAAAAATTATCTGCTGCCTCAGAGCCTGTTTGCCTCACAACCTCCATACCTGTCACTTTGCCAGCTCCCAGTAAGGCAGTTAAGAAGAAAAGAAAGAAGCATCTGTTCTAATGTACTTGGGGATATACTGAATTTTAGAAGGGAAATAGTTCAGCTGCTGGTTTTCTTGCAAACCCATCTCGTTCTTCTCAATAAATCTTCCTAAAGAGTTTCTTTGAGAATTGTGCTTGGAAAAGAATTACTTTCAGTTTAGGCAGCTGCTAAAGAGCCCCACAGAGGGCAGGATTCCCACCATAGAACTACCTATTGTAGAGGGTTATAAAGAAGTTCCTGCCTAGCTGGGCTCGGCTCCATTGTCATAGTTTGTGTTGTCTGCTTCCTTCCTGTTCCAACTCTCGTCAGATTGGGAATACTAGTCATTTTTTTCAACTCTTCAAACCAACCTCCCCACTTATTTACAATTTTTATATTTCTCTCCAGTATAACAAAGTTCTCAATTAAGTCTATATAGGTTGCGTTTTACATATATTAATAGATTATCAATTAAATATATTGAATACAAATATTAAACTCTATAATATAATATATATGACAATAGATATTAAGGCGCTTAAGGACAGAAATAAGTAAATAATTAACTAATTAATTCTAAATACTTATTGTTAAATTATAAATCTAAATCACTAGTATTTTGCAGTAGTCAATATTCAAAAGTAGATGTATTAATAGATATAATTAACGATCAGTCTTTTAGTTGATATAAATATCAATAATTTCAGAGAGTTCAGTATGTATATATGGTTTTTCACCCTTACTAAGTTCCTGCAAGCACAAATCCACATGTGGAAATCACAGACACCACAATGAAGAATGAGGACAAGCAAGTGTTTAGCTGTCTCTTTATCTTGCTGAAATCTTTCTATGGTAGGCTTCTGTTAAAGCGACTGCCTTAAGACCCCTGAGTACATCCATGAGAGAAGCAAAAATAAAAAATAAAAAAAAAAATGAAGCAGAGACATTTTCAGGAAGCAACCAGTCGGCTCAGGTGATAAAAATCTAGAAACAGAGATTTACACCGCAGGGTGATAAATGTCAAAGTAGCTCTCCTTCTCTCTTTCTGGGTTTGCAGTGAAATGTAATCACCCACAAACCCTATCTGCTATACTTTGAACAATAACATGTCCCTTATTCCCTAGAAAGAAATTTCTTTTTTTTTTTAATAAAAAAATATTGTCTTCCATTTGTTCTACACTGCAGCAATGAAAGACTTCTGTAAAGTTGAAAATAGTCTACAGTATTAAAAAAAAAAGTTCTTGTCTGTCAAAGAGCCATGGGGCAGGTTTATTAGTAGGGCATGGACCGTCCCACTTAAGAGAGGAAGCCAAAAGCTGATTTTGCAAGACTCTAAGCTTGTAACACCCTGAAGGCCAACACAACTGGAATGTGGCACTTGGCTGCGCAAGGCTGCTAAAAACATTAATTGGAAGAAGTGCCATTGCATATTTTTTCTGAGCAAATATCTTCAGGTTTACACTATGTGATTAAAAAAAATGAAGTGTGAACAGGTTCCCTATTTCTCCAGTACAAAACTACTTAGCAGTACAGTAATGTCAGTTTTTTAAAAAAGAAACAATGTTTTGCTTTTTTAAAAAGGAACGTGACATTTTCTATCTACTTTCCTTCCCCTTTTGCTCTCCCCATCTCAAATCCATGAAGTTGTCATGTTATTATTTTCTAACCATGCTTTTAGTGTAGAATTTTCTGTTCGTATGGGTGAGATGCCAGAATTTCAAGATTAGATCTGGCTACCTTAGAATGCTGTCTCTCAGTCTTGCCCGAGTCCATAAATACACGTCCTCCTTAATTGGAGATACATTTTAAGAGTCGTTAGTGGTATAGGAGAGCATTCTGGTTTTAAAAGGAAATGTGAGGTTGCAACATTTTACAAGTAATGTATGATATATAATAGGATTCTGCTATTAAAAGGAAACCCAAGGTTGGATGTAGCAACTCCTTTTCTTGTTCAGAAGATGTAAATACTATGGAAGGGAATTTTAATATCCCTGGGCTCTAGGATATTTCACACAGGCATATCACAAGCACTGACTGCAGCAACAAGTCTTATGATTTGCTTAAGGGATTGAGGTATCAGCAGTCTTTGAACAAAGCAGTTCCTTGTCTGCTCAAATGCAACCCTTTTTTTTACTGATAGAACTCATGGGCTTAATTGTGATTTACTGAATTGAGCAATCAAAGATTGAAACTAAAGGTACTCCCCGACTTATGATCGTTCATATAAACACTATTCAAAGTTACAACTGAGCTGAAAAAGGGAATTATGACTGGTTCTTGTGCTTATTACCATCGTGGCATCCTCGTAATCGCATAACCAAAATTCAGGGTCTTCACAACCAGCATGTATTTACAATAGTTGCGGTATCCCAGGGTCACACGATCGCAATATACAACTTTCCCAGGGGGTTTCCAACAAGCAAAGTCAATGGGAAAAGCTGGGTTTGCTGAACAACCATATGATTTGCTTAACGGCCATGGTGATTTGCTTAACAACCACAGAAAAATGGTTGTAAAATCAGGCACTTAACGATCACATTGCTTAGCGACAGAAGTCCCAATTGCGGTCGTAAATTGAGGAATACAGTACATTTTAGTACTATGCATTTCTATCATGTCCTAAGAACTCCAAACAGCTGGAAGAAGTGTGGCTCACAGACAAAACTAAGATTAATCAGATTAGACAATACTGAGTTGATGGGCCAGTGATCTCATTTGTACAAGATAGCTTCCTAAATCCCTAGAAAACAATTACCATTATTTTAGAACATTCTAATATATTTTGATATATTTAAAAGATCCCCAAAATTGCAGAAGCCATACACAGTCCTTGGGTAGTTTATTATTTACTTATTTTCCTCCTGTCTATCCCCACTTTCCATTCATAAGACTCTCTGCAGCTAAAAAAATAATAATAATGAATACCCATATTAAATTAAAAAGGATTAGTAATTTTAGTAAGTAGTAATTAGTAAGGTTAGTAAAAGAGCTGTGGTGGCACAGTTGTTAGAATGCAGTATTGCAGGCTAACTCAGCCGACTGCCAGCAGTTTGATCCTCACTGGCTCAAGGTTGACTCAGCTCCATCCTTTTGAGGTCGGTAAAATCAGGACTCAGATTATTAGGGGCAATATGCTGACTCTGAAAACCGCTTAGAGAGGGCTGTAAAGCACTATGGAGCTGTATATAAGTCTAAGTGCTATTAGATTAGATTAACAGAGTTGGAAGGGACCTTGTAGGTCATCTAGTCCAACCCCCTGCTCAAGCAGGAGACCCTACACCATTTCCGACAAATGGCAGTCCAATCTCTTCTTGAAAGTCTCAAGTGATGGAGCTCCCACAACTTCTGAAGGCAAGTTGTTCCATTGGTTGATTGTTCTCACTGTCAGAAAGTTCCTCCTTATTTCTAGGTTGAATCTCTCCTTGATCAGTTTCCAGCCATTGTTCCTTGTCTGGCCTTCAGGTGCTTTGGAAAAGGGCTGGAT
>QLTV01000804.1:483468-501677 GCA_003457575.1 Thermophis baileyi
CAGAGTCCCACCATCCTTTTTATAGTGCGGTGACAAAAACTGGATGCACTACTCCAGGTGCGGTCTAACTAAGGCTTTATAGAGTGGTATTAGTACCTCACTTGCTCTAGATTGTATCCCTCTGTTAATGCAACTTAGGGTTGCATTGGCTTTTTTGGTTGCCGCTGCACACTGCTGGCTCATGTTTAGCTGGTTGTCCACTAGGACTCCAAGATCCCTCTCACAGTCACTGCTATTAAGCCTGGTTTCACCCAGTTTATATGTATACTTTGGGTTTTTTTTACCTAAGTGTAGGACTTTACTTTTCTCTACATTGAATTTCATTTTGTTAGATAGGGCCCAGCGCTCAAGTCTGTTAAGATCCGTCTGGATCTTGAGCCTATCTTCTAGGGTGTTAGCTATTCCTGCCAGCTTGGTATCATCTGCAAATTTGGTGAGTTCCCCTTCTATTCCCTCATCTAAGTCGTTTATGAAGATATTGAAGAGTACTGGGCCTAGGACCCCACTATTGCTAGGAATGAAACTTGAAAAAACTGGCTTTTGTGCATACAAGTGAATTACAGTAAATTACATTTAAAAAAACCCAGTATTCTTCCCAAGAACCCCCAAAGCCAGCAGACACTGGCTTTACTTCCTTAAAATTGCCAACTGCCCTCCTCCCAGTCTATCTTTCGCACACATCTCTTTGCATCTTCAACAAAAATACAGAATACTGCACCTTCTAGCTGTAAAATTCTTCTAGTTCAGACTCATCCCAAACGAATAACAGAATAACATAAATTAAAACACTCAGATGCCTATAACCTTGGATAATAAACTAGGATTCACGACAGACTTGGGTTAAAGGCAACTGCCAAACCAACAATTGCCAGAAGATGAAATTACAACATACTTCTCTCTGAACTAATTTCTGTTTATCTGCTTGTTTCACTTTGGGACTATTAGCCAGCAGGTGGCGTAATTTCACATAACTTTTCCAGAGTTTTTGGTACCTGCAAGAGATGAGAAAGAACAATAGTTACATTTTGGAACATTGTGTGTTTAGCTTAGTGAACTGTCCAGAATTAATTTATACACTGGAATTTTTTTCATAACCATACAGACAAACTAATACAGGTTGTCCTCGACTTACAACAGTTCATTTAGTGACTGTTCAAATTTACAACGGCACTGAATAAAGTGACTTATGACCATTTTTCACAGTTCCAACCTTTGCAGCACCCCCATGGCCACGTGATCAAAATTCGGATGCTTGGCAACTGGTTCATATTTATGACGGTTGCAGTGTCCCGGGGTCTGTGATCACCTTTTGCGACCTTCTGACAAGGAAAGTCAATGGGGAAGCCAGATTCACTTAACAACCATGTTACTAACTTAACAACTGTAGTGATTCACTTAACAACTGTGACAAGAAAGGTCATAAAATGAGGCAAAATTCACTTAACACCTATATCGCTTAGCAATAGAAATTGTAGCCGTAAGTCGAGAACTACCTGTATATTTCCAGTATCATCTATTACATACGAAAGCTTCATTTTTCATCTCCTGCAGCTTGGAGTTGGAACCAGAAGACAACTGGCTTGGGCCACTGCTAATGGAAGTGAATCTTTCCAATAAGGGGGAAAAAGTACCAAAAATTAAAAAAAAATAAAAATAAAAAATGTGCAATGGAGTATTCGGGGGAAAAGGATGATTGCATGATAAAGTTAATTCAATTAATTCCATCAAATCTTGACCAAAACCATCTGGAATGTCTCATAGAGACAACAGCACTTTGGCCACTCTCAACAAATGGAAAAGGAGGCAAGCATTTTAGACATGGACACCTGACAATAATATTGGATGTTTCATTACTTATACATATTGCTTATTTTAAAAAAATGTTACCATGTTTCTCTAAAAAGAAGGCCGGGTCTTATTTTCTTTTGACCCCCGAAAAAACGGCTAGGCCTTCTTTTTGGAGGGTTCTAATTATTGACTCATCTCGCGGCGGTGGCACTGACAGCCCAGCCCAGCCCAGCAGGAGCCCACTGCTGGCCCACTTCTTCTGCGGCCGCTTGCCGCCACTCGCTCGCATCGCCCCGGCCTCCATTTCGCTTTCAGATGCCTGCCGGAAGGCATCTGCAGGCAGGCAGCTGAAGGCGAAATGGAGGCCGGGGCGATGCGTGCGAGTGGCAGCAAGCGGCCACAGAAGCGGCCGCAGAAGAAGGCGAGGCAGGTGTCGGGGTGTGCAAGGCCTGGTAGGTAGGGCAGCTCCACCACCACCATCCCCACTCTAGCTTATTTTTTACCTGTGTGCCTCACCCCACCCACTGCACCCTGGGGTGGGCGGGGTCTTAATTAGGGCTAATTTTGTGGGTGGGGCTTAATTTGATTGCATGTGCTCAAAAACGTGATAGGGTTTCTTTTCAAGGTGAGTCGTCTTTTTGGAGAAACATGGTACGTTGTTGATTAGTTCCGTATAACTAATAAGGGAACAGCTTACTGTGGGTCTCCAGCATAACTGAGTTGAGCTGGTCGTATTCCAAAATGGACGATAATGGGAAAAGTAATCACATCAGGGTTGAATTGTTCACGGTCCAACTGATCAATGCGAACAGAACTGGGCTTCTGCAGGAACAGAAAAAAAAGAAAGAAAATTAAATTTTCCACTAATAATGGCTCCATCAATGTTTATTTGAACTATGGTGGTGGCGCAGTAGTTAGAATGCAGTATTGCAGGCAAACTCTGCCCACTGCCAGGAGTTCAATTCTGACCAGCTCAAGGTAGATTCAGCCTTCCATCCTTCCGAGGTTGGTAAAAGACCCAGATTGTTGGGGACAATATGCTGACATTGTAAACCACTCAGAGAAGCTGTAAAGCACTATGAAGCAGTATATAAGTCTAAGGGCTACTGCTATTGCTATGGAGTTTTGGATACACATAACTTTCTAAAGATATAAACAAACATTGAAGATTTCTATGAGCTTTCATGCACTATATCTACTAACACTATTCTGCAAGTAGCTAGCAGCTCTTCTTGAAAATTAGCAGTCTGAAACTAGCAAGATCTCTCCCAACTTTAATTGGATTTTCTTTCCTGGGCAAATAAATCATCCTATTCACATGTCCAAATATTACTATGTGATGAAAAAGTGTGAAATATTCTTTCTGTTATTCTTTTCACATTCAACACAGAAAAGGATTGTCTAACCACAGAGGCTTCTTAGGCAATGGAAAACTTTTAGCTGGCTAAATAAGTTCAGCCTGAACATAAGACAGGCATGGAGAAGGATAACAAGATGGTTATCTCATTTCATGCTACTGCTAGATTTAAAACACAAAATGGCTGAGGTTAATTTTAGGTCACAGTTATTTATTTATTGATTACAGTAACTTATGGGAGGACTAAAATTAGATTTACCATCCTTCTGTTTCTCCCAAAAGTTCTCACAAAATTAACCATTCATTCTGTTTTTATAGTGTAAGGTTCCACCCAGGAATTAATATGTTAGGAGCTCATAATGGCTGAAAGGACTAATATAAGTGTAGGCTAGCGGTGGAATCAATAAAAAGACTGATAAAAGTTTAATTATCTTGCAGGAGCCACTAATTCTAAACTTTAGAGTTAAAACATCACCACAGAAAGGGATGGATATTTAGCCCTGAAGGAGAATCAAAATTCATCTTTATTTAAATAATGCAATGCTCTTCTCAATAAATTTACAAGGTTATGCTCTGTGAGATATTCCTCCTCTCTCTATTCCTAATTTAGTCTTCACGTTAACAAAGAAGCAGAAAACCCACGCAAATCTTCCTCTTCTATTTGTTCCCAGCAGAAATTAGAATAATTGCTATTGTCACTATAGGGACTTGGCAGAAAAGAAAAAATATGCACACACAAAACCTATTTTTCTTCCTTTTTTCATTCTCATTTTAAAAAGCTACATGGAGACACACACACACACACACACACACATACAACCAAGAAAATGATGCTCCATAAATCCCCTCATGATCTTTAGTCATTATACACAAGTAGCAAAGTGAGAGGTTCATTATTAAAATCCACAAAAGTTACTCCCATTGTCAGAAGAATGAAGGCTTCCTTTATGTGTTCTACAATACATATTAAGGAGAACACAACAGGAAGAGGTGTTTATGTGACATGAGATTTTCTTTCTTTTGGGAGATGGATGAAATGTTCTGGACATGGAGGGAGGGAGAAATTCAAGCAGATCATTTATTTAAAACTCTGCTTGGATTACTTCCTGCCTTACTTTTTTTTTTTTAAATTTCACTTTCTGAACTTTGTATTCCCTTGTCAGTATTTTATCCTATTGTTCTACGCTTGTTTCATTGGCATTCAGCATAATAGACAGACTGAATGAAACCTAATGCATTTAACCCACACATAAATACAAAGGAATGTTAATGTGTTAGACTGGGTTGGCGGCCGGGGGGGGGGGCAAGGGGAGAAAGAGAAGATGGTTTTGTGGGAGGGGTAGGCACGTGTGCATGCGCGTGGGCAAGCACCTGTTGCTTGTGCGAGTAGGGCCGAGAGCGCCCACGACACTCGCACGAGTGGAGCCATGAGCGCTCACTTGAGTCGGACCGCAAGTGCTCACAATGGTCACGCAAATGATGCCCCGAGCCCCCGCAACACGCACGAGTGGGGCTGCAAGCCCCTGCGATGCTCACGCGAGTGGGGCTGTGCAGGTGCATGCACACGCACCAGCTGGCCACTCACACAGCCCGGTTGCGAATAGGCTGCAGACCAGTAGTGGGCCATGGTCCACAGGTTGGGGACCCCTGTCTTAGACAATGTCATTGTTAGATTTCATAAGAGGTAGTCCTCGAGTTACGATACCGGTAGATATGCCCATTACGGTAATAAGTCATCATGGTCATGAAACCGAAAAAACAATCAAAGTTTTTTTGTGGTGGTTGTTAAACAAAAGCCACAGTCGTAAAATGAACAATGGTTTTGGTTCGCGGTTTTGTCAGAAACGAGAAGTAACTGCCAGTTTTGGTAAAATACACTTATGTGGCACGGGATGCTATAGACATCCATATATGCAGCTATGTTGCTAAGTGCCCAAAGTGCGGTCACATGATCATGGGGGTGGGGGAGAGAAAATGGCACAACCACCAGAACTTTTCACCTGGGTCACAAGTCCCCCTTTCGGGTTAGTCGTAACTAATTGTAATCGTTAAGTGACTTGTTATAAGTCAAGGCCTATCTGTAATCAAATACTAAACGGAAGTGAAAAGCATCTTGTAAATAATAATGGACAAATGGACAAACCTCTGGAAAAGACCTCTGAGATTGACCCGGACAAGTAACTGCTGGAGGTGGCGCAGTGGTTAGAGTGCAGCACTGTAGGCTACTTCAGCTGACTGCTAGCTTCAGTTCAGCGGTTCAAATCTCACCGGTTCAAGGTTGACTCAGCCTTCCATCCTTCTGAGGTGGGTAAAATGAGGACCCAGATTGTTGGGGGCAATATGCTAACTCTGTAAACCGCTTAGAGAGGGCTATAAAGCACTATGAAGCGGTATATAAGTCTAACTGCTATTGCTATTGCTATCAGGTCCCATTTAGCTTTTAGTGCATCTGCCACCACCATAGCTCTTCTAGCTTTTGATCTAAAGATACATTTTTGTTTTTAGGTAGGACTCCGTGGTACTGAAAGGCTCCTCCGCTTCAGCCCCAGCATGCCTTGGTACAAACTTGATACGCGGCCTATTTGCATTGTTGGTCTTGTGGATGCTGCCGATTCACAACTTCCAGCAGACCCAACGATCATAGTCAAAAGGAGAGATGCTAGGAGTTGTAATTCAATAACATCTTCAAGGCCACACGTTCTATATTCCTGACCTTACCTATAAATAGGACAATCTTGCACACGGCCCTGGGAGATAACCCAGAATTTTATATACCAAATGCTTAAATCTACCTGCTGTGGTCTCTGTTCTTCTCCTTCCCTTAATTTCAGAACAAACCTCTTTTTGTTATTATATTTTTAGAGTTTTATTCTTTATGAGGCACCCAGGACACACTACAGTAGTCCTCAACTTACGACAATTGAGCCCAAAATTTGTGTTGTTAAGCAAGATAGTTAAGTGAGTTTTGCTCCATTTTATGACTTTACTTACCACAGTTCTAAAGTGAATTACTACAGCTGTTAAGTTAGTAACATGGTTTTTAAGAGAATATGGCTTTGCTTGTCAGAAGGTCGCAAAAGATGATCACATGACCCTGGGACACTGCAACCATCATAAATATGAACCACTGCATGGTGACGCAGTAGTTAGGATGCAGTATTGCAGGCTAACTCTGCCGACTGCCAGGAGTTCAATTCTCATCAGGCTCAAGGTTGACTCAGCTTTCCATCCTTCCAAGGTCGGTATAGTGAGGACCCAGATTGTTGGGGGCAATATGTTGACTCTCTAAACTCTTAGAAAGTGCCGTAAAGCACTATGAAGCAGCATATAAGTCTAAGTGCTATTGCTAGTCGCCAAGGGTCCAAATTTTGATCATGTGACCATGGGGATGTTGCAGTGGTCGCAAGTGTGGAGAAAAGGTCATAAGTCCCTTTTTGTCAGTGCTATTGTAACTTTGAGCGGTCACTAAACGAATAGGTTGTAAATCGAGGACCACTTGTATTTTGTGCCCTACTTGGGTCCCGCAAAGGGGGCTACAATTGATGCCATGATGTCATTGGAATACTCAGCCCCATCCAGGTTAGAGGACTCAGGGTGACAAATGGGGTACAGAAGGACACATTGCTCAACCATAATAGATTCTGTGGCAATATAACATTAAACACATACTCTTGTCAGTAGTACCGGTAGTTGGAATGGCTAATATTTAGTGTATATTTAGTTTTATTTCAAGAGAGAACACCTCAGTACCATGCCAGAGCTGGTCACTATCATCCCTTTGCATTCCTCGGCGTATTTCTGCCACTCCAGCTCTTCCCACTGTAGCATATTGGCAATCTCTTCTTCTGGCACAAGTGGTTTATTGCAGCGTAACAAATACAGGAGGATCTGATGCATTGAGAGAACTTCCTTCCCGCCATCTTAAAAACAGAATGGGACTGATTGTCAAACTCTTTTATACATTGAAAGGAAAGCATTCAAAAACAAGCAATGGTTTCAGGACAGCTAAACGGCTTCTGCAAAAAACTTACATAATAGCTTGTCTACACATCACATTAAGCTACAACTGGTGGGATTCACCTACAGTATCACACTAATTTATAAACCACAGTCTGGAAATCATAATAGCTGGGGTAAGGCAAAATATTATTAAACCAAAGCCAGGTCAATCATATTTTGGCCTAGCATGATGCACTAACTCAAATAATAAGCCAACCTATACTAGATAGCCACCACGCAATTATTTGTACTTGGTGTCACTCAATTTAGTGCTTGCACAAAATCTATAGAAATTCACAAAAGGTCCAGCATGGAGGTTGTGTACAACTTGAACCAGTTGAGAATATCTAATTCCCCTCTTTTACATTATACTAAAAGTTAGATGTAAATTATGTTACTTTTTTTTTGTTTCAGAAAACAAATGCAAGAATTTGGGGGGGGGGGATTGAAAGCCACGATATATCATTTTTAGGTTTTAAAATAAGCAACAAAAAGGCTGTTTTCATGTCAACCTGGACTTTTGCCTTCAAAGCTAGTAGGACTGTGATACCACATCAAGATGTGGTATACACACTTATTTCACAAGTCTGAAAGTCTACAACCTGCTGAATTTTAAACATATTTAAATTTTAAAAAATACTTAAATATTTATAAGCCACCAGTCTGGACTCCGTTACCCGAGGCAGCGCAATACATTCAAATATAAGCTACAGCAATAAAATACAATAAAATTATATTAAAAAGTTCATAATCAAACCTTAACATTCAAAACAAAACAAAACAAAACAAAAAAACCTAAATAATTACATCAAATGTAATTCAAGCAGCAGAAGAAAAGGCACTTCCAATGCTAGATAGAAATAATAAAAATATCAGATCTTTAAAAGCAAAACATTTTAAAGAGCACACCTTCCAACTCTAATATAAACACACCTCGGCAAGTTGTCTATGTATGCTAGATCAAAACAAACTCAAGGGAAATCCTGCTCGCCTTCTCATTATTTGGGCATTATTTAGCATTCCATCTGAACCTTAGTAGCAATCTAAGCTTTGTGCACAGTAGAAAAGTGTGATGGCTGAACATATATACTAAATTACTTTAAGTATTGAAGCTCTTAAAATAAACTCTTAAGAACAGACACAAATAATATAGATTTAAATATATGCCAAATTGACAATTGAATGTCTGTGTGGATTCTTTAACACACAATTGCAAGTTTGGAAGAAGTATAATCCAGACCAATGTTTCTCACCCTTGGCAACTTGAAGATATGTGGAATTCAGTTTTCAGAATTTCCCAGCAAGCAGAGCTGGCTGAGGAATTCTGGGAGCTGAAGTCCTCACATCTTCAAGTGTCAAGGTTGAGAAACACTAGTCCAGCCATAGATTTAAATTTTCTCAGAGAGAAGTAACTAAAAGAATAGCTGTCACACTGAAACCAAATACACTTACCTGGAAGAAACCTTACGAAGCGTGGCATGAAATGGAACCGAGGACATGAAGTATCACTGTTTTCTGATGAAGGACCTTATATAACAAAATGAACAGCAATGTGCTGTATATCATAAGGTGTAATTTCATAGAGCATTTACCTGCATCTTTGGTACTTCAGTAAAAATTAAACTACTTTTATAGAACTGAATTTGTATTCTACAAATCTGCTACAAAGCAAATGATTTTACATCCTATGAAACAGTGTTTTGTTTTGTAAAAAGCAAGTTTTTAGCCCCTTCCTCTGGAAAAGATTGGGAACACAAGGTCTTCCAAGTATCATTATACTACAGATGGGTAGTATATGGGTGGGACTTATGAGAATTAGCATCTGGAGAGAAACTCAATAGAACTAAAAAAAATTGTCTAGTAAAAGGAAAACTCAGAACATACAACTCCATGATCTCAGAATTATAGTGGACAATAAAGAACATTTGCCACAAAATCTGCCATGTGCATTGTTATCATAGCTATGAAATATGTAGTAGATTATAATGTATCAACTATTTAAGTCCACCACGCAATACAAACCTGGCTTTCTATAAACACTGAACATAATGGATGGGGATGTTATCCCTTATACTTTTCTCCTTCTGCCTGTAAGCTTTGAATTCTTTGAGTATATCTATACCTTCTTTTAGTTTCTCAGCAGCTATGCAATATTCTCATCCTCTAGACTGGGTATTTCCTTTCCTTAAATATTCTGAATTAATTACCCCTCTTAATTTAGGGGTAGAGGCAGTTCTATGTAGTGGTTAAATCATCAGGCTAGAAAACTGTGAGGCTGTGAGTTCTAGTCCCATCTTAGGCAATAAACCAATTGGATGACCTTGGGCCAGTCACTTTCTATCAGCCCTAGGGAGCAGGCAATGGCAAAGCGCTTCTGAAAAACCTTGCCAAGAAAACTTCAGGGACTTCTCCAAAATGCAAATTCCAAAAAGAATTTGGATATGATTGAATGGGAGGAAAAAAAATTAAGGGTCCCCCAAATTTTAGGGTTAATGTCTCATTGGAAATTTTTTAGAGCATATCATTGGCACTTTACACAATATGATGGCGATAGAGGGTAGTCTTATAAGCAAAATACTTATTTACCAGGAGACAGACTTATTTATATAGCTCTTCATATGGCTTCTAACTCTCAAGGGTGCCCTTAACTATCATCCCTAACTAGTCTCTTTTTTTTTTTCCTGGACAAATGGGGAAAAAAATCACAATACAAAAATGTGATATAAGTCCCTGACTTTTGCTTTTTAACAAAATACCTTCCCTTCTTTAATTAAAAGATTCTGTAGTCAGATGGGAGAAGGGTTCTAGCATGCATCAAGAGAGAATCTACCAGCCCATTAATACAGCAAATAGACAACTATGCAGCAAACTAGAGAGCTCCCATAAATATACTTTTAAGATAGTTAC
Organism: Thermophis baileyi; assembly: GCA_003457575.1. Taxonomy (NCBI): domain Eukaryota; kingdom Metazoa; phylum Chordata; class Lepidosauria; order Squamata; family Dipsadidae; genus Thermophis; species Thermophis baileyi. The sequence continues at coordinate 493,520 of QLTV01000804.1, forward strand.
CAATCAGATTCCAATCGTACAGTTCTAAAACATCTTTGAAGAGATAAGAAGAGAAGAGTTCCAGGCCTCGGACACAAAAGTTCTGGGGGGAGGGAAAAACAGGCAACTCAAGACCATACAATAAACATCTTCACCAATTTACATGATGAGAGTTGAATGTATTCCCTGAAATCAGGGGTGGGATAGGACAGGACGGGATGGGACAGGATAGGACAGGAGCTAACCACCCTCAAATTGCAGAATCCTTCCCCCTCAGCCCAAGTTCCCATTTCTTTATCCTTATGACAAGAGGACTAAAAGCAAAGATTACTTTTTACAAAATCTGAGAAACCAGAAATGGAGATGGTAGCATCTCCAACAGTCAAGGGGAAAGATATCCATATGTTACATTGGCAGTTTTGTTCACCCACCTCTCACCTCCAGCTGTGCTGCCCGGTTTCTAACGGGCCACGGCCCGGTACTGGTCTATAGCCCAGGGACTGGGGACCCCTGTGTTAGGAGAAAGGTTTCCACTTTTCTTTTTTTCCTACTACTTTTAATTCCTTCCGTCTCAAATTGGGAGGTGGTGAAGGATTATTAAATTTTTCCTGATTTTCTTTCTCAAAACAAAAACACACAAAATGATTCAGAGGTCTTTGTATGCTCCCACAGAGGCTTTACTTCCTTAAAAGAAAATGGTGGCGCAGTGGTTAGAATGCAGTATTGCAGGCAAACTCTGCCCACTGCCAGGAGTTCAATCCTGATGGGGGCTCAAGATTGAGTCAGCCTTCCATCCTTCCAAGGTTAGTAAAATGAGGATCCAGGCTGTTGGGGTGGGGTGGGGGGCAATATGCTGACATTGTAAACCACCCAGAGAGCATTATGGGGCGGTATATAAGCCTACGTGCTATTGCTATTAAATAATCTCTAAATATGGTACAACCAGAAGGTATTTAGGTAGGGCATTCACAGCATCCGATCTGACTAGGCCCTGTATGCAGAGGCCATGCTATACAGTACAGCTCTCAAATATAAGATCAAGAATGCATTTCTTCTACTAAGGATCAATGACATTTTCATAAACAAAGCAAGGAGACAGTCCTTCTGTATTGATGGGCTTGCCTTTTTTTTCCCCCCTGACTTCTGATCCAGAGGCTGTTGGGTTTCTACTTGACCTCAAATTATGAGGTTCGAATATCAGGGGGAAAGCCTACGTTGATAGGCGAACCAAGTTTAAACTGCATCTTATAAAATAAAAGCTGTTAAAAATAAGTTTTACATAGGCTTCAGAGTTTCCCCAAGTATTTGCTTCCCTCCCCCCCCCAAACAAATCAAGAGCTAAAGAATTGTGTTATTGTTGTTTTTCCTCATTCTTTTAATTTCCAGACTTTTTACTTGCTTACTATAAACATGGAAGCCTAGAGTTCTTTTCAAGCATCCTACATCATTTTATACTAAAATTCCAAAGCCTGGCTAACTCCTCTATGTACAGGTAGTCCTCGACTTACAACAGTTCGCTTAGTGATCGTTCAAAGTTACAACGGCACTGAAAAAAATGACTTATGACCATTTTTCACACTTATGATACAGTTGCAGTATCCCCATGGTCACATGGTTTACATTTGGATGCTTGACAACTGACTCACATTTATGACGGTTGCAGTGTAGTGTCCCAGGGTCAGGTGATCCTCTGTTTTGCAACCTTCTGACAAGCAAAGTCAATGGGGGAACCAGATTCACTTAACAACCATATTACTAATTTAACAACTGCAGTGATTCACTTAACGAATGTGGCAAGAAAAATCGTGGAATGGGGCAAAACTCACTTAACAAATTTCTCATTTAGCAACATGCATTTTGGGCTCAATTGTGGTCGTAAGTTGAGGCCTACCGGTATGAACAAATGAAATATTCAAAAAGGTATATCTTTCCTTTAAAATTCACTTATTGGTAACGTTGGTATTGGTATAAGACATATCCCAGATCATCTCCCGTCCAGCACTTATCTTATGAAGAAATGTGGAACAAATAATTTAAACATTCATACTCTACTTTGGAGAAAAAAAATTGACTGTTGAAGAAGCGAGAAATAGAAGAAGGAAAGGAGGAAATAGAGAATGATCTCAGCAGAGGATGAATATTTAGCTTCCTAAATAGGAACTTTCTCTCTGAAAATATTTATTTTAGGCCCCAACTGACAGATTAAAATCATTATATGCAATTCCACCTCCCTTTTTACATAATTTTTCCCCACCAAAACTAGTTAATTTTATCATTTGAAAGACATTTCTTATGCTGAAAATTTTACCGCTACCCCCAAATATATATCTTTTTTTTGTAACGGAGGTACAATAATCTGATTGTTTTTTCCCACCTGAGGAAAAGTTTCAGCAGCACTTAATATTTTACTCAGCTGAGGTTACAGCCTGCTCTTATGGGGGCGGCATATGTTTAACTTGTTTTAAGTCTTGCTTTATTGTATTTTTATAATTATATTTCAGAATCATAGACATTGTGATTCTAAAACAGTGTATCTTTAATTACAAGTGCCTACCCAGGCATACAATATGTTCCACTTCAGAATATGCATGAATCAAAAATCTAAAATATCTTGGTGCATTGCAAACCAAACAGATGTCTTGAATAATCACACTCATAACTTACTTCAGGCATCATCTCCTCAATGAAATGAATTGTATAATCAATGTTAAATCTGATTACTTTACACAGAGGAATCTAGAAAGAGACAAAGAAACATGGAACACTTTTAAGGAGCAGTGTAATCAACGCTCTTAAGAGTCTTTGCTGTCTTCTGATCAAATGTTGCATATGCAAAATGTTGCATATGTAAAATAAAGTTTGTGATGACCAGCTGGCAAATGGCATCAAAAGCAGAAAGGTAATGGCATGATCAAATGCTGCCACCTACTGGACATTTAAAGCAGATGCACCAAAGCGACTGAATGTAAATAAGTTCCGTATGTACTGTGTAATATACATGCCCTGCAATGAGAATGTATACACCGTAATGGGAATACAGGAAAGCTATTCACACGATTTATGCTATTCTAATCCATCAAATAGTTTATACTTTTAGAATTTGAGATGTAAATACAATAACAGAAACACAGATCGTTAATAATACCAGTGGACATTTGCTAGTAAAGAAATATTAACATTATTTGATTACAGAATAACGGAGTTGGAAGGAACCTTGGAGGTTTTCTAGTCCAACCTCTTACTCAGGCAGGGAACCCTATAACATTTCAGGTAAATAGTTGTCCAATTTCTTCTTAAAAAACTTGGTTGGAACACCCACAACTTCTGGAGGCAAGTCGTTCCACTGATTAATTGTTCTAACTGTCAGGAAGTTTCTCTTCAATTCTAGGTTGCTTCTCTCTTTGATTAGTTTCCATCCATTGCTTCCTGTTGACTCCCCCTGCCTTGTGGCAACTCCTTAGATCAGAGGTGTCAAACTGGCGGCCCGCGGGACGGATGCATCACACACAGGCCACGCCCACCCCAACTCCGTGAAGGAAAAAAAATGTCGTGAAACGACACATGATGGGAACGTGACGCCGCAAGTTTGATACCTTAGATATTGGGGTTGCCACAAAGAGGAGGGAGTCAACCTATTCTCTAATACTGAATTATGTAGTATTTATTTTGCTTTAAATACTTCACATCAGCATTCTGATCCTAATATTACGCAAATAGTTCCGTGGCTTATCCAACGGTCACTCCAAGACAGGAGTTCCCCCATCTCATGCTTCTGTGATCCCTAAAATATAAAATAAGGCTCCGTACCCCCTGCCGGTGAACAGAACCAATGCTTATATTGAGGTGAGGAAATGGAAGACTCACTTTAAATCCCATAACTACATTTTAATCTATATTTCATAGAGGTGCACCAACTTGCACAGTCAAAACAAAGAAGAAAGACCAGATCAAGTTTTGACAGTCAACCCTCGCTCTGTTTCGTCTGAGCGAGCCTGCAGCCAGTTTACAGGGCAAGTTTTGACAGCATGTAAACCCCTCGCAGGGGTGGTGATGAGAGATATCCCATCTCACATTGCTGCAGGTTATTAGCTGAACTAAGATTTGACCAGGGTCTTACTATTCCCAGTTCATGCTCTTCAAACATAGCAGAAAATGAGCTCTCATGGTTTAATTATAAAAGGTCAACAATCCTTGGCCGCCATCTCCACACAGGCTACAATTTTCCAACTGAAACAGAAGACGTGCTGTTTCTGAGACGCTAGCTTAGTCTGGGAAAAGTTACGCCATTTTAAATAAAATGGGTTCCCCTGAAAAAAAACCACTTTTTAAACTCTTTCTTATTTTTCTCTCTTGCAGAACATTTTAGCCACAGAAGTGCAGTTTTAGCCAAGAAATTATTCTCGGGTTTTATCTTGTCTGTCAGAATACCTTGGATGAATACAGATAGTCCTCGACTAACAACATTTCATTGAGTGACCGTTCAAAGGTACAACGGCACTGAAAAAAAGTGACTTAGGACCGTTTTTCACACTTACGGCCGTTGATCACATCCCCATGGTCCCATGATCAAAATTCAGATGCTTGGCAGCTGACTCATATTTATGACGGTTGCAGTGTCCCGGGGTCATGAGATCCCCTTTTGCAACCTTCTTACAAGTAAAGTCAATGAGGAAGACAGATTCACTTAACAACCATGTTACTAGCTTAATAACTGCAGTGATTCCCTTAACAACTCTGGCAAGAAAGGTCGTAAAATGGGGCAAAATTCACTTAACAAACATTTCATTTAGCAACATAAATTTTGGGCTCAATTGTGGTCGTACATCCAGGACTACCTGTAATAGTTTAATTGATACTTCAATAATAATGCAGGAGTAGGAGGAAAAAGTATCAATATACAGCAGCAGTTTGGAGATGTTCCTCTGACATCAATCTGTTTATGTAGTATGTGTTAAGCCTTATGAGATTAAAAGAGAATTGATAAGATACAAAATAGGATGAATGCTCTCTCTTGCAATTGAACAGTTGATGTTTTAGGAAAAGATACCCTTCTTCAGAGAAAATCCCAATTATAAGGCTCTGAAGAAGTCCAGAACCAAACTTTTCCTCTCTATAAAATATAGGCTTCTACAAAAAAAAAAAAATGTTTACATGTTTAGAAATGCACCATTTCATAAAACAAAGTAGTAAACAAAACAGCTATATGGAATACAGGCTAAAGTGAAAAACTCGAACCCAAGGGAGATAGGAAATCACTCTTATGATTAACTCTGGAGAAGTATTGGTTTTCCCCCTCTAGGCACCTTACACATTTCAACTTGGCAGTAACTTCAGAAATAATAAAACAGAAGTAAATAGCTGCACTATACAAAGCCGTATTATTAAGGCCTTTTTATTCCAAAACTATTTATTCTGCTGTGCAGCAGGTTTTTCAATCCTATAGAAAATTTCCTCTGGAGGATTGTTCCAGTAAAACCCTCGAAAATATGGTGGGAAATTAATTGGGCTGTGCTGGCTTGGAAAATGATTTGCAAGAAGGGCTTTGGACCTGAATCTGCTATTCATTAAAGCAGCCCGACATTTTTTCAGACCCTTGCACAAGCCTCTAAACAAAGATTCCATTACTTTAAGAACTTGGTCATTCAAAGTAATGCAGGTTTTAAAACATTGTTTTTTCAGGCATTTGATGCCCAAGGAACCAGCGAAATCCGGGAGGCCGGGCAGGGGACAGAATGTATCTGCCCTCAATGTGGAAGGGATTGCCACTCTCGGATTGGCCTTTTTAGCCACACTAGATGCTGTTTTAGGAACTCTCTCCAGAGCACGATACCATAGTCTTTCGAGATTAAAGGATGCCAATGAACGATGCCCAAGGTCCAGAGCACACTTTCCAAGATATTTCAGAAGCATGCATAGCCCTAGGAATTAAACTGAGACTTGTTTACATACAGAAAAGTAAACACTATACGAAACAGCCAGAATTTGTAGGATTCCCTACTGCTCTATGATCTTCTTTGCTTGCAGACGTTTCATTGCCCAATTAGGTAACAGCATCAGTACAACCGGAATATAAAAGAAAGCATACTTACATTTGTGAGAGGAGCATGGGAAAACATGGAAAATCCTTCAAAAATGTACTCGTGATCATCATACTCTATGACGGTGGGTCTGTCTGTCTAAAGAAATAAAACCAAAAGTTGGGAAAAGTCATCCTGGGAGGCTCAAGAAGCGGCTATCATGCTTCAAATTACTTACTAAGAAGTTGGTAGGAGGCGACACCGTAATGCGGTAATGGAACAATCTTCCAGCATTGTTGGTCATAGAACGGCAGGGTTTAATAGGCTTTAAGGAGAGAAGAACAGAGAAAAGACATGATGAAGGAAACTTAATCCCCACAAGAGAGTAGAAAAATCCTGACCATTTCAGTGGAATCCATTGCAATTGCTAAATGAGGACTGCCTGTACACAGTCTGGATTATGCATGTACGTACCATAAATAGCCGACGCTATTTGGTTGCAAAGAAATTTCATTTTTTTTACAGCATTAATATTAAGGGAACATATACATTACAGAATGGAAAGTTGTCATTTTTAAAAGATTTTAAAGGGAAGATATTAAGTTGGCCAAACTCGTGTTGGTTTAAACCAGGACAAATGAGGAGATGATACTCCGAATAATCCAACTTTTGTTGGGCAACTCAATATATTTGAGCCCCCCAATTCTTTATTAAGGGCACTGAAGAATATTTCTACTTTTTCTGGCTGTAAATCATTTGCTTTTGTCTTATATTCCAATCCATACTTGGTGGGAGTTCTAACATCAGGGCAGGCTGGTTGGTCATTCTATGTAAAATCATATTATATTTTATTTTACAGTTCGGAGAAGGGAGGAAAACCTATATTATAAAACCTATAAGAGCCGCGGTGGCACAGTGGTTAGAGTGCAGTACTGCAGGCTGCTTCTGCTGACTGCTGGCTGACTGCAATTTGGCAGTTCAAATCTCACCAGGCTCAAGGCTGACTCAGCCTTCCATCCTTCCAAGGTGGGTAAAATGAGAACCCAAATTGTTGGGGGCAATATGCTGACTCTTTTTCAGCCCTTAAGAGAGGGCTGAAAAAGTACTGTGAAGCGGTATATAAGTCTAAGTGCTATTGCTATATTGGCTTGGATCCTAAGAAGAAGAGAGAAAAGAAATGATGAAGGAAATTGAATCCCCACACGAAAGCAGAAAAATCCTGCTTGTTCTAAACCAGCCGTCCTGAATTTAGAACCATTTAAACATCTGGACTGCCTGAATTCCCAGCCATTGCTGAGGGTTGTGACGTCTACACATCTGGAGGGCATCCAGGTTGAGAAAGTGTTCTGTAGAGCCCCCAGAGAGAATGGCTGAACTGAAGCAGAAGAAATAAAACTAAGGCTGTGTTTCTACCGGGGAAAGAAAAGGAATGGACTTTGCTTCAGGAGCACTGAGAGGAGGGCAGAGAGTTGCCTATTGTGATGCTTCCCAATGTTAAAAATATCTAAGTGCAATTACTTATGTATTTATTTACTAGTAACATTTATACGGCCGCCCATTTCAGGAAAGTGACTCTGGATGGCATACAACAATCCAATAAAACAATAAATCTAAAACATTGATTACCTCAAACCATTATATAATAATTATTTAAAAATAAATAAAAAACTATATATAGAATAAATAAAAAAAGAATAGATGGAGGAATGTTAATAATAGGGGAGTTAATAATAGATTAATGCGCTGACTCAGCTCCTCCCACCTGAAGCAAGAGGCTACGCATGTGAGACATTAACAGAATTGCAGTGTTGCACATCTGGAAAGCTGCAAGCTAATCAAGACTGAACCAGCCTATGATTCCCAGAATCATTACCATTTGTCTGCCAACTGAAGCTCCGCAGAGGATGGGTGATGCAACAGGACAATGACCCAAAGCATACAAGTAATTCAACAAAACAATGGCTTCAACAGCACAGAATACACCTTCTGGAGTGGCCCAGTCAGAGTCCTGACCTCAACCCGATTGAAATGCTGTGGCATGACCTTAAGAGAGCGATTCACACCAGACATCCCAAGAATATTGCTACACTGAAACAGTTGTGTGAAGAGGAGTGGTCCAAAATTACTCCAGATCGTTGTGCAGGTCTGATCTGCAACTACAG
>QLTV01000804.1:504728-533761 GCA_003457575.1 Thermophis baileyi
CTCTCCTCTCCTCTCCTCTCCTCTCCTCTCCTCTCCTCTCCCCTCCTCTCTTCTCCTCTCCTCTCATCTCATCTCATCTCATCTTATCATCACTACCTGAGATATTGATTCTATTATTAAACCTCTTTTTTTCTTTAACAGGGAAGCTTTTTCTAGAGAGTGTAAGCTTACTCACAACTTAATAAATCCATTTATTCTTGTCTTATTTTTCCCCCCACCAAAATCTGAATGAAATCCTGATGATGAAATTGCTGTTGTTATGGAAACTGCAACAAAGATCTCCAGATCAATACCAGGAGGTTGAAATGTGATCTATTTAAGGAGAAGTACCATATCTGGGTTGCAAAAGTCCAAACAACAACTAGGTGGCAGCAGAAGGTAAGGATTTTCTGCCTCTTTTTGCTACCATCTAGTGTCCATCTGCATTTCTGCTGCTCAGACAAAGCATTTAATTTAAAAACTTAAGGCAATATGCAAAGTAGAGCCGATGCATCTATTTATTTAAACACTGCTGAGTAATAATTATTCATAAAACTAAAGATGAAAAAAAAAACGGATTATAGTACTTTCCAAACTGTGTCCACTTTAAGATTCATAAATGGAACTGGTCAGAATGAAACCCAATAATCTTTATTGGGGGGTATTGAATGCTTAGAATCCAATTCTAACCTAGGCTTCTTGTCAACATAGCAGCTTTCTACCTAAAGTGAGGTTTGACATTAGAAAACATTCCTACATGAATTCTGAAGAGATTACATTATACAGGTAGTTCTTGACTTACGACCACAATTGAGCCTCAAATTTCTGTTGCTAAGCGAACCACTTTATGACCTTTCTTGCCAGGGGTGTTAAATGAATCACTGTGGTTGTTAAGTGAATCTGGCTTCCCCATTGACTTTGCTTGTCAGAAGGTTGCAAAAGGGGATCATGTGACCCCGGGACACTACAACCGTCATAAATATGAACCAAGTTGCAGAGTGTCCAAAGTTTTGATCATGTGACCGTAGAGATGCTGCGACAGTTGTAAGTGTGAAAAACGGTCATAAGTCCCTTTTTTCAGTGCCGTTGTAACTTTGAACGGTCACTAAATGAATGGTTGCAAGTCAAAGACCAGCTGCATGCTTTTTTTCTGAAATTTCCAGTTATTAGCCTCCCTAATAAAAAGTACTAGAAGCCAACTCTGATTACAGGTAGTCCTCGACTTGCAACAGTTCATTTAGTGACCGTTCAAACTTATAATGGCACTGAATAAAGTGATTTATGACCATTTTTCACAGTTCCAACCTTTGTAGCATCCCCATGGTCATGTGATGCTTGGCAACTGGTTCATATTTATGACGGTTGCTGTGTCCCGGGGTCATGTGATCACTTTTTGCGATCTTCTGACAAGGAAAGTCAACGGGGAAGCCAGATTTACTTAACAACCGGGTTACTAACAACTTCAGTGATTCATTTAACAACTGTGGTGAGAAATGTCATAAATGGGGCAAAACTCACTTAGCAAATGTCTCACTTAACAGAAATTTTGGGCTCAATTGTGGTTATAAGTGGAGAAATTCCTATATTCTTCTATTTAGTTCAGGGCTGGGCTAATGGGATCAGAAAGGACACTTGTTAAGTTATTTTTTCCCCATGTTCTGGAACTCCTCTGTATCAGGGGTCCCTACCCCCTGATTTGTGGACCAGCACCAGGCCGCGGCATGACAGAAACTGGGCCGCGCAAACAAGCAAAGCCCCATCCGCGGGATGCAGGCAGCATGCGAAACCACGCCCCCTCCAGTCCTTGGAAAAACCTCTTTCTACAGAACCGGTCCCTGGTGCCCAAAAGGTTGGAGGCCATTGCTCTATATCACAATTGTCCAAAATTCAGTAGACAACGTCCCACCTTTTTTAAGGAAAGAAGAGCATGAAAATTATAAGCTAAACACTGATTGAAGCAGCTACATTTTTCTTTTTTTTGGGGGGGGGGACACATAGTTTCTCCTCCAAAATCTATTTTGTCTACACAGAACTCCTTTCCTATTCAGAATTTAAAGAGCACTGTAGCACATTTGCAGTTTCTGCTAACAATAGCTTGATGGTCCACAAAGGAACACTATTATGGAAAGAAAAAGATAGCTCAAAAAGCATATGATTCTTATAAAAACATTGGTGGAAGCTAGTGTTTTTGGATACAGCTTAGTATTTGTTCTCTGGGCATATTTCAATTTCCGGTGCCTTCAACACTACAAGAACATAGGCAAAATTAGAACAAAATATAGTGTTCAAAATTAAACTCGGTCTATTGAATACCATCTTTCAAGTCTCATTCAAGGTGCCAAGAGTAATTCAGAAGATGCTCTCAGAATGGAAGGGGGGGGGGAGAAAGTGTGTAAGATGCTCAAATTGCTGCTTTTATATCAGAAGAGTAAGTAAGCCTATGATTTCTCCTCAATATAAGTGGCTGATCTTTCTAAATTTATGTCTGCAGACCGTAGCCCTATTATTTGCAAAGCTGGGTTCAGGACACAAAAGCAATACGCCAACAATTTTAAGTGCTTTCCATCCTACGATGTGTTTGTTGTAAATTAAATGAAAGCAATACACAATACACGAGATGCCTTGATACATGGATACAACCAAATGAAAAAGGATAGCTAACACAATTTACTTCATTAGCTCGTTTGTTGACAACCATTGTGTTCTCTAGTTTAGCGCAGCATTAACCATCTTGGGATTTTAAGGTAAACAGACTTGTTCTACCTAATTTGCTTTTAGAGAAGCCAAGGCCATCAATTTCCATTTAAATTGAGAAGCTCCATTTAGATTTAATGACTAATTGGGGGACAAAAATGTAAGAAAACAAAAGTGGGAGGAAAAAAAATTAACAGAAAAAGAAGGAACTAGAGAAGGAAGTCACTGCGGTCATACTTTTAACCTGTAAACAATTGGACATCAGTAAAAATTCAAATTGGCAAAAAGATGCTACATTTCAGTTTCAATTTTGTTCCTGTAAAGTAAGAGGTTTTAAATTTGGGGGTCCATGTTAAATTTTAGGGGTCTGTGAACTTGGATGGGAAAAATATAACAAGTTTATTTTCACTAAATTTTAACTGAAGTTCAGCTTATAATTTAATAAAGAATATATGCAACCAAGTAATTTATGCCCATAGACTCCAAAAAAAGCTTAACTTCAATCAACCTCACTAGAATAATTATTATACCCTAAAAAAAATGAAATACAAATACATTTAGCGTGTGAACTACATTTTCCTCTGAAAGCAGGATCGATAATGGGAACAGAGTTTGCATTTGAAAGGTTCTTTTAATAACCATACAAGCCATTAATATTTTAATAGCTGAATTTAAGCACAAGTGGTTTCCTTTGTGAAACAAGCTATATCTATGCGTTTTATTTTATGCATTTAAATATATTTTTCTATGAAGCAGGCCATGGCACAAATAGAACACCTGACATGTAGGTTGTGTTCGCTTCTGTTCACTTACAGATTCATTGAAATAGACAACTTGACAGGAGTGGCCAAATTATTATATAGCATGCAGCTATATAATATATGTGGGTATATGCATAATTTTGCATTTATTTATTTATTTTGTCATGTTTATGTAGTGTATATTGGAGGTAGTGACCCTTTGAAAGCTCTATGCAACGAAATTTCATTTTAATGTATGCCGATTCAAAGTGACAATAAAGTTATTCTAAGTCTAAGCTATAGGTTAATCTCCCAACAAAATGAATGGAAAATGAGCATAAGGAAAAAAGATCATAAGCCAAAATACTCCTGAAAACTACTGAATTGAACACCTTTTGTTGTAAAAACTTTCTTGATCTCTTCATCTTTGACATTTGCACACTTAGGCTTTCCATTAGCAATCATGTCTAATACTTGAACCTGTTCGGTTCCTTGGGCTTAATTTCTAATCCTAGATCAGGGGTATCAAACTCGATTTCATTGAGGGCTGCATCAGGGTTGTGTTTGACCTTGGGGGGCAAGGGGGCGTGGCCAGGGTGGGCGTGGCCAGCTCGACATCACTCGAGGCTCCGTTTTCGGGTGTGACGGCCTCCTGCAACCCTCTGTTTTCACTGGCAGAGGGTTGCAGGAGGCCGTCACAGCCGAAAATGGAGCCTGGGAGGCCCGCGCATGGCCCTCCTGAGCTCCGTTTTCACTGGAAGAGGCACCGCGGGTCGGTCCTTCACTGTTTCCAGGGCGGGCCCGCAGGCCAGATCTAAGCACCCCACGGGCCTTGAGTTTGACACCCCTTGTTGTGGTCCTAGATAGTCCTCAAGTTACGACCATGATTCAGCAACTGTTCAAAATTACAACAGTGCTGAACGAGGGTACTTACGACTGGACTTAAAGTTGTGGCAGTTACAGGATCTCCATGATCACGATTCAGGCCCGGTTCACAACTACATCAGAGCAAACAACAATCACATGATTCCCATAAGCAAAGAGAACGGGGAAGATGGCAAGGAAAGTTGCAAATTTTCTCCAAAGGAGCCCCACTAAAGAGTACCAGTTCCCAGGAAGATGTCTTTTGGAAGACTATTTGCTTTACTGAAAGGCAGATTATTTGCTTATTATTTACTGACAGGAAAAAGGCGGGAAATTATTTAAATAAACAAAACAAGCAAATAATCTGCCTTTCAGTAAAGCCAAGGCTGATTTTGTACCAGAGTGGTCAATTTATCAGGCCAGCAGAACCTGAAATACTTAATACTGCCCCAGCTTGATAAGTGAGACAATGCTCCTCCATACCTCCCGTTAAGTACGGTAGTCTTCAACTTACGACCACAATGGAGCCCAACATTTCTGTTGCTAAGCGAGACATTTGTTAAGTACGTTTTGCTCCATTTTACGACTTTTCTTTGCCACGGTTGTTAAGTGAATCACCGCAGGTGTTAGTAACATGGTTGTTAAGTGAATCTAGCTTCCCTGTTGCCTTTGCTTGTCAGAAGATCGCAAAAGAGAATTACATGACCACAGGACACTGTAACTGTCATAAATATGAGTCAGTTGCCAAGTGTCTGAATTTTGATCACGTGACATGGGGATGCTGAAATAGTCGTAGGTGTGAAAAATGGTCGTAGGTTCCCCCCCCCAGTGCCATTATAAGTTCAAACGGTCACTAAATGAACTATTGTAAGTCGAGGACTACCTGTACAGAGCCAGCTAAGCAAAAAAAAAATGAGCTTGGAGAGGCTGAAACCAATGTAGCAAAATGAGTCACTACTAAAATAAATCTTGCTCGTAATGGCCTGGGATACAGCCTTTCGCTTCTTTCCTCAAGTGGAGTACCTGTCCAGGATCATTGTACCACAGCTCCTCGTGCAGACGATCAGGGTGGGCCTTCTTCCGCTTAATTTCAGCAATGACATCAAAAACCTCCGAGTCGGAACTGCTGGAACAGCTGTCATCTTCCGAGTCACACTCAGAATCACTGGAGCTCCCTGAAGTCATCAAGAGACAACAAAACAGGAGATGAAGAAAATTGCCTCCTCATTTGTGTCCTTGGAAGTCTTACATGAGTCACGGGTCAACCAATGGCCTTTTGTTCCAGAAGTGGAGAGACATTGAAGAGGCGGTCAACAAGGGCTTCCTTCGAATCAACACAACTCACCCACTCACTGTTTATTTGTTTATTAAATTTGACTGCCCCTGACTGAGATTGCGCTGGGAAACTCACATCAAAAAAAAAGAAAAAATGAAAAGCACAAGATAGGAAGAACCAAGGTGGCATATGATCACTCAAAAGTTCATCCAGTGAGGAGGTCCCATCCTCCCTAGACCAAGGCAACCATAAGGGTTGTTGGGACAACAACCACAGATCTCGGGAAGGATTTCATTCCAGAGGGTGGGGTGCCGTGATAGAGAATGCACACAATGACTGTTAAGTATGCCAACTCTACCATCTTTTAACCAATTGGGCAGAAACCATGGGAGATAAGTGAACCGTCAGGATAATGCCATGTAGGGTCATGTAGTGTCTCTCTAACACCTTGAATTGCACCCAGAAGCCTACCGACAACCAGTGAATTTCATAAATGAGCCACGGTGGCGCAGTGGTTAGAATGCAGTACTGCAGGCCATTTCTGCTGCCTGCTGGCTGCCTGCAATTTGGCAAATCGAATCTCACCAGCTCAAGGTTGACTCAGCCTTCCATCCTTCCAAGGTGGGTAAAATCAGGACCCAGACTGTTGGGGGCAATATGCTGACTCTGTAAACCGCTTAGAGAGGGCTGTAAAAGCACTGCGAAGCAGTATATAAGTCTAAGTGCTATTGCTATAAAGCAGAGGTGTTACATGTCTACACCATTACATTCCGAACCAGTTGAAACTTCCATGGCCTTCAAGGGAGCGCCATGTAGAGCATGCTGCAGTAGTTGAGCCATGTTGTGGTGAGGGCATGAGTGACTGTCTTATAGGCTTCTGTGTCAACCAACACAGAAGATAGAATTATGCAAAGGCCTTTCTAGCCATAGCTACCACCTGTTCTTCCCACAGGAGCTATGAATCTAAGAATTACACACCGTTCTTGAATAGGGAAGTGCAGCTAAGATTCCAAGAAATCCTGGTGATGGGGGCTCAAATAACCACAGCTACTCAGTTTGATAGGATTAAGTTGAAGTTGTTTTTCCCCCAGTCTCCAGACACTGAGATAGGACTTTGACTGCACATCTTGGCCAGATCAGATAAAAAAGATATAATTGAGTATCATCAGCACATTGATGATACCAAACCCCAAACTGGCAGATGATCTCACCCAACAGTTTCATGCAGATGTTAAACAGGCTTTGATTAAATGAAGCAGACACCGCTCCAAAGGTCCAGCCACAGCATATCAAAAATAAAGCAGAATTAAACTATACTTTCTTCGTTTTTGGTAGCCTCTCTTAAAATAAACAGATCATCATAAGATTCATTCACATTTGCTCCTGGTTCAGTATCAGTTATTTCTTGCATCCAGACTTTCATAAAACTGCTCTGACATGTAGAGAATGAGATAAATGGAATGGATGAAAGAAAATAAAGAAGATAAACCAGAAAGTTAGTGTGGGATTAAAATTGGTTTTAATGACTCTGTTAAAAATAGTATGAATCCGGAATGGGACAGTTTGTCTTGTACCCTTGGCCGCCCCTCCTTCTCCACGGGCTTTCCTCCCTCGGGTGATTCTCCGCTGACTGTTCTCCTCGGCTGACATGCCCCCGCCGATTCTACCTGGGCAATGGGTCATGTCCCCTCCGTCCTACGCGCTTCGGCATGGCCCATTCACAGAAGGACGGTTCCTCCTGGGTTTTTTGTCACCCGGGACAGTTAGGCACCAACCAATCGGCTAGCTTCCAATGCAACCAGCCTTTTTAGGAGAAGGAACGGGAGGGGGTAGCCTTCCTCCCTCCCTCTCTCTCTCTCTCTCTCTCTCTTCCCCCCCTCCTCTCTCCCCCTTTGGAGTATGGATAAAGAGGTGCGTGGAATTCTGCAATTTGATTCCTGATGAGGAATCCTGATGATTCCTCATCAGGAATCTGATGATGATGATGATGGGTGAAAACTTTTAGAAAAACTCAGGACTTCTGGAAGAAGCAAGTGGTGTTTTTTTTAAAGCAAAAGCGTCGCTTTCACTTCTTGTTCTGCATGTTTTAGTCCCAAGAAAATGCCACTGTCCCTTTTGAACAGCTTGGAAAAAACTGGGATCAAACATAACCTCCAAGTCCCATCAAATCCTCAAAAACAAAACAATAATAAAAGAAAACCCAAGAGGGGGGGAGGAACAAGCCCACACTAGAGGAAATGGCGGGGGCGGTGGGCTTCCCCTACAGAATGGGTGTACTAGATGGGTGTACCCCTACTAGAAGGGGTGATTGCAGGCATTCCACTGGACAGAAGGCGTGTATTTAGGTCGGATCCCGAAGCACCCTGACTTTCTCTTTGTGGCGCTTGTGTCCATCTCGTTCCAAGATTCACACGCAGCGGGGAGAAGCTACGCGCGTTGAATCTGCTCAGGATTCGAGGATCAATAAGAGAGCCCAGGCGACGCTCAGCCCCCGTGCCTCTCACTCCGATGGTCCTGCTGGTGGGGCAGCAGGCTGGAGATGGCCAATTCTCCCCGTTCCAGATCCCTGCCGGTTGGAAGGGCTGCCCCTGTCCGACCGGAGCCCCTAACCCATCTGCCTATCGACCCCCGTCCCTCCCTCTTTCCCTCTCTTGCTTCTTCCTTTGGCAAAAATAAAATAAAATAAAATAAAGGCGTAATCTTTCCTCGAAAGTCGTAACATTGTCATTGTAGTTTCTTTTCTTTTTTCTTTTTTTTTTGGAAAGATTGGGGGGGATATCACGATGCTCCATGAACATGTAAGCTCTGTGGCATATGTGTGTGTGTGCGCGCTCCTGAGAAGATTCAACGCGTGTAGCTTCTCCCCACTGCATGTGAATCTAGGAACGAGATGGACACAAGCGCCACAAAGAGAAAGTCAGAGAGGGTGCTTTGGGATCCGACCTAAATACGCGCCTTCTGTCCAGTGGAACGCCCGCAATCACCCCTTCTAATAGGGGTACACCCATCTAGTACACCCATTCTGTAGGGGAAGCCCACCATCCCCGCCCCCGCCATTTCCTCTAGCGTGGGCTTGTTCCCCCCCTTTGGGTTTTCTTTTATTATTGTTTTGTTTTTGAGGATTTGATGGGACTAAGTGGTTATGTTTGATCCCAGTTTTTTCCAAGCTGTTTGAAAGGGACGGTGGCATTTTCTTGGGACTAAAACACGCAGAACAAGAAGTGAAAGTGACGCTTTTGCTTAAAAAAAAAACTTGCAAAAAAAAATTCAGAAAGAACTGCTGCAATAGCAAGAGATAATTATCCATCTAAAAGACTATTTTATAAATTCTATTAACTGGATTAGTAAGTGAAAAGTTGAATCTAATTATTTTAGTTCTTATATTGAATTTTTCTGAAAAGCTAAAAGTTTCACTATAAAAATGTTATCAAAATGTAAATGAAAAGTATTATTCTCTGATATAAATCTGTAGTAAAGAATATTTTTACTACTGTAACTAATAAGACTTTGGAGTAGGTTGCTCATGTCTCCAACTCCCAATGTTAAAAATGGGAATAGAAAACCTGTGGTCTCACACTTAAATGTGAGGAGACATGAAAAGAAAGAAAAAAAACATAATCCTGCCAAGTTGCAAAGTCTGTTCATTATTGGCTCTGATTCTGCCTATCATTGGCACTTGGGCCTCCAAAAATTACTTCCAGAAAGAAAGTAAACCTTAATAGATTAAAAAGTCAAAGATCCATGACTTTATCTTCAAAATATGACATCTCCTTGCATTCCAAAAATCTGCCACAACCTCCTGAATACAATGGCATAGGGCTGTGATGGCGAACCTATGGCACGCGTGCCAGAGGTGGCACGCAGAGCCCTCTCTGCTGGCACACACGCTGTCGCCCCAGGTCAGATCTCCATGGCGTTTCTTTCGTGAGCTTCTATTTCCCTGCAAACGACGAAACAGAAGCTCACGAAAGAAAAAGATCTTGCCATGCTGCCGGTGTTGGGATGCCCCGCCTCCCGCCAGCCAGGTGGTCTTCGGGTCTCTGCTGAGCATGCACGCATGTCCACGCATGCGCGCGCGTCCACCTTCCAGCTTGGGCATGCGCGCGCGCAGTTTGGGCACTCGGTGTCTAAAACTCGCCATCACTGGCATAGGGTCTCTCATGGGAAAGAATAAAAATGAATAAATAATGATGATGTTGTCTGTGGAGATTCTGAATCATCCAGGTCACGATTGTCTTGAAGGTGCTTTTTCAAGAGGCAACTGGACTTTCTGGTTTTTCTTTGAAGACGTTTCGCTTCTCATCCAAGAAGCTGAAGAAGCTTTTTGGATAAGAAGCGAAACGTCTTCAAAGATGATGATGATGATATGATAGGCTTTCTTATCTTATTCCAGCTTCCCACAACAGAGAAAAAGGTTGAAGAACTGAACACTTAATACAGGGTTTGAAGCCCTAAAGGTGAATTTGCTTACCCCTTCAAGAAAATAGAAAGTATCTTCCTGCAAAACATAGGTTTTGCCCATAAGACACTCACCTATATCTTCATCTAGTTTGGTTTTAGGTGGCTCCCATAGAGGTCTGGCAGCTTTGGCCTTTGCTTGACGCTTTCCTAGCTCTTCTTCAAATTTTTCATACAAATCTCTGAGCCGGCTCGTTCCCACCACTGTGGAATCCCCCTTGCAAATGAAACCATGGGAAAACAGAAAAGTTACAGCTATTTTGAGAGGATAAGGATCTGCTGAAAGCAATCTAGCTATTTAAAAACAATCTCTCCTCATGCAAATAATGTATATCGGTGTTGCCATGTAAACATAGATATTCCACCACAGAGTAATACTTAACATCCACCCCAGCATTGATCATCAATGCAGAGTAATAAAAATGTGGAAAAATGTTCTACTCCATACAGATGGACATGAGAGATCATCTGCTCTCTGTGGTTTTGTGCCTCCCAGATAAACATGCACAGCAGCAAAAGCATTTCCAAATTGTAAACAGCAAGCAATTCAAGTGTAAATTGTTCTTTTGTGAAATAATCATAAAATCCTATTTATAATAAGCTGCAACCAAACATAAGGCAATAACTGACGGGTAGGACTGCAGGATTTCCTTATCTTTTCATGACTGCATACAATACAGGAAGTCCCCACTTACCAACTGCTTCTTTCAGAAACCATTCAAAGTTATAATGGTGCTATCCCTCAATTACATGATCCCCAGTCATGTATTCACCATTACACTCAATATTCATTGCCCTGTTTTCTTTCCTTTTTTTCCTTTGTAGAGCAGAGAAATTGGAGAAAAGGGGATTACAAGAGAGTAACAAGGCACATGATGGGGAATACACCAGCTTTTAGCTGAGTGTGCTTAAGGCTGCCAGTGCCACCACATTGCTTTTGACATGTGTTGCATCGTTGTTTTTTTAATGTTTTATTTGCAGGGGGTTTTTTTTGTATGTTTTATTTGCAGTTTTCCTTTAACAACCAATATAGTTTGTGGACAGAGTGATGATTGGGTCAATACATTTTTACACAACTCTAACAATATTACAATTACATATACATAGCTTTTGTCTTCCGACTTCTAACTTAATAAACTCATTATAGGTACAAAACATTCTTTTATATATCAATTTATATAGTACTATTTTCCCAATGTATACTCCCCCCCCCACACTTATTGGGGTTCTTCCACATTCATCTCTTTATCTGTAAACAATACTATTCTATCTTAATGCTTCTTTACCGCTTTCTCCAAAAATATATTTAAGCATCAATTTCATGTCTTACAATATGTTTATTGACCCCTATAAGATCACCAATATTTTACTATTTTAAATATTACTCATATTTCACCAAATTTATATCTGTTTTCTGTAATCACCAATAAAACCATTTATTAATAAAAAATCGGTCCCAAAGTTTGTTTCTAAATCCCCTGAATTTGTAATCCTTAAAGCTATCAATTCCAATATGTTTTGCTTACTATTAATCATAATGATACATTTAAATATGCCTAATCACAGTCTTCCTTTAATATCCTCCCAGTATTACAAAATATTATATCTCTATCCATCATCTCTCAGCCTTTTTTGAATTTCATCGTTTATTGACTTTTTGGTAATTCTTTTATATTTCTCTCTTGGTAGCCTATATTTCTTTCTATATACCATACTACTTGGTATATCCTATATCAAGTAGTATCAGGGGTGAAATGCTACTGGTTCGGACCGGCTCGGGAGAACCGTTAGCGGCAATGTTCCCTCTAATTTTTTTTCACTGTGTGCGGGAAAGTATAGTGTTTGAGCGGCACATTTTCATGCCTGAGCACCTGAATTTTTTTCACAGATGTCACCCAAGACAACAACGAAATCAGTATTATTTGAAACTCAAAGTTATGTTTATTCAATGTACCCACTTAATTAAAAGTGTTATATATCAGTATCACTTATAATACTGCAAGTCTGCAATATTAAAATACTTGTATAGTGTTTACGGTAATGTACACTATTAGTCACTGAAAGTCTGTCTCATCTTACAGTTTCTCACGTCTGAAACCTCACTCGCAATCGGCGCTTGATGCTTGGAATGTTGCGCAAATATCCAGCAGATATCTGCGTTAGAGTTAGAGTTATAGGTGAAGGTGATTGAGTGTGAGATTTGCTCCTTGTTTACATATAATAGCTTGCCCTGCCAGTGTAGTTTTCTCCTTGGTATGTATTTCTCAGTCTTTATCTTTTCCAGTCACCTTTCCAATTATCCAAATTTTAAAATCTTATCTATCTGCTCTTCTTCTGTTATTTTTCTTCTTTTGCTTCATAGAGTGATCTGTCACATAATATTAATAATCCAAATCCAACTTAACCCACCAAATTTCTTGAAATCTTTTACATCCGCTTTTCAATATGCAGTTTCAATAGAGTTTTAATGTTTAGTGTTTCTGCTTTGCTTTGTAAATCTTCAAAAAGCTCAGTGGATATTTCCCAGCATCCAAATCGCCTGTTAAGATAAAGTCAAGGTCAAGTAACTTCCATGTGTTGCTCACTTTCTCTCACTATCCTTTGAATTCTGTGTGTTGCAGTAATCTTCTTCCTCCAGTAGATGGCTCCCGTTCCCTATTCCAGCATTCAACAGAGTATAGTCAAAAACAGCTGATTGTCACCCATTCAGGGGAGTTAGAAATCGGGTTTAAAAATAACACTTTTCACAATGTTATTCAATTTTTCCAAGCTTTCTGTATGTTAAATCATCCTTTAGGTTTTTCTTTTACTTCTCAGTCTAGTCTTTAATCTTCGTCTTTACTTTTAGCCTTTAATCTTTCTCCATAAATCCAATCGCCACTTTTTTAATGTTTTGAGCTCATTTTTTGAAGCTTTTAACTTGGGTTAAATCTCTAAGGTAGAAGTTGGAAATTTCTCACCCAGTTTCACTGCTCTGTCTACGCACCGCTCCAGCACAAGATCTTAGTGTCCCAGTTGTCCCAGCTTGTGACTGACCAAAAATGGCCGTCGTCCCTGCCGCTGTTCAGGAGAGCTTTCTTCGGATCAGCAAGGAAATTGTGAATTCCTTGCGATCAACGAAGCGCCTCTCCTTTCTTCACCTCCCCTCCAGGGAGGCTTAACCCCTTAGGGTCTCCCAGCAGGCAGTTGCTGGCTGCATTTCACAGAGCCCAGTGGGGCTCTGCTGTTTTCCAGCCGTTCTCGCTGCGACGTCAACCGGATGTCCCATCCTCTACATGTGTTGCATGTTGTATGCTTGCTTACTCTCTTGTAATTCCCTCCTCTCTGCAAGGGGGAGAAATAAGCAATTTCTGTAGACAGGTGTTTAACGCACCAGGCTAGAAGCCAGGAAACTATGAGTTCTAGTCCCACCGTAGGTATGAAAGCTGGCTGGGTGACTTACACCAGTCACTCTCTTTCAGCCCAATTCACCTCACAGAACAGGGGAAAATAGGAGGAAGAAGCAGTATTGTAAATGTTCGCCACCATATTATTCATAAAAACAATGAAGGCAGAATTAAAATAAATAAAATGAAATAATAAAAAATGAAATAAAATAAGTCTCCTGTGCCTGACCCTTTGCATCCTTGCTCACAGAGCAGAAGGAATGAGAGGAGAAGATTATAAGACAGTAAGTAGGCACACAATGGGGAATACACTGGGCTGTGTATTTTTATTTTATGCATATCCCTAGTTTATATGTCCGCAAACCTAAAAAAAAAAAATACCATGCAATGTTTAAAGTGATATCCCAAATTTCTCCTAAAAGTGATGTTCAAAGCAGTTCACAAAAATGGTATACAGATCAAGTGTAAAACTATAATTAAAAGGTTAACATTAAATCAATTTTACAAAAAGAATCAATGTGAATATTTTAACCTCTGATGAGTTGTTTTTTTTTAAATACATCTGATTTTTAATTGTAACCTCAAGCTTTAAAAACTGCAGTTTGATAAAGAATATTGATTTTACACAGAAATAAATTAAAGTCTGCTTTCAGAGTTGCTTATCAGCATATTTTTGAATACCAGTCATTATATATTACTGAAGATCAGTTTTAGTTAAACCTTTTCTCCAACCACCTCCTTGCTATGGAAAAAAAGCCCTTCTAATAACTGACATTGGAATCCAATATATGATACAGCTGCGTATTTTTTTTTATTATTCTAGATGCCTCTGGGCTCAAAACTACAATTCTGTAGTCATGCACCTGCCCTATCTTATTTACTTGGTATACATACAAATACCAGAGTTCCTTAATTACTTCCATTAGCTAATATAAACTCTAATTTAAGATACACAATAGATACAAACTTAATGTAAACCACTCCAAACTCGACTGCAGAAAATACGACTTCAGCAACAGAGTGATCAATGCCTGGAATTCACTACCTGACTCTGTGGTTTCTTCCCCAAACCCAAAAAACTTTAACCTTAGACTGTCTACTGTCGACCTCACCCCATTCCTAAGAGGTCTGTAAGGGGCGTGCATAAGCGCACCAGCGTGCCTACCGTCCCTGTCCTACTGTCCTATTGTCCTCATCTATCTGTATTCACCTTGATTATGTTTATGTTTATACCTATACCTGCTATCTTGTACGTGTTTGACAAAATAAATAAATAAATAAATAAAAAATGTAACATTCACAATCACAAGTAGTCCTCATTTAGCAACTGCCTCACTAGGGAACTATTTTCTCCAACCAATGCATGCATGTATGCCAAAAGTTCTGCACCTGACAACAACACATGCCAGAGTAACACTGGCATTGTTGCATGGGAGAACTTTAGCTAAATAAAATGGCAACAGCCAGTAATTTTCACAACTCTCTCTCTCTGTCTCTCTCTGTCTCTCTTTCAGATAGCAATCATGTCACTTAGTGACTATTTTGGTGGAATCAATTGCGGTTGCTAAATGAGGACTACCAGTAGAGAGTCCGGATTATGCATGTATGTACCATAAATAGCTGGTCCCATTTGGTTGCAAAGAAATTACTTTTTTTTACAGCATTAATATTAAGGGAACATATACATCACAGAATGGAAAGTTGTAATTTTTTAAAGATTTTAAAGGGAAGGTTTTAAGTTGGCCAATCTCATGTTGGTTTAATGGGGAGATGATACTCAGAATAATCCAGCTTTTCTTGGGCAGTTCAATATATTTGAGCCCCCAAATCCTTTATTAAGGGCACTGAAGAATATTTCTGCTTTTTTCTGGCAGTATATCGTTTGCTTGTCTTATATTCCAATCCATACTATTTTCTTGGTGAGAGTTCTAAGATCACGGCAGACTGAATGGTCATTCCATGAAAAATCGTATTATATTTTATTCGGCAGTTCAGAGGAAGGAAGGAAAGATCTATATTGACTTGGATCCTAAAATTAACTAAAATTACCGTATTTTTCGGAGTATAAGATGCACCTTTCCCCCCCCCTAAAAGAAGCTGAAAATTTGGGTGCGTCTTATACTCCAAATGTAGCTTTTACTAAGCTTTTTTTTCAGCCCTAATGAGGTGCTAACAGTGAAGCGATCTTCCGTGCTTTGCTAGCTAAGGGATCTTCCCTTTGCCTGTTTTTTTCATTGCTACTCCCTCCAAAGGTTTTTTTCCAGCCCTAAGTCTTTGCAGGCTTTTTTCATTGCTACTCCTTCCAAAGAAGGTTTTTTTAAGCCCTAACCAGGGGATAAAATAATGTGCTGAAGCTGACCAGACTAAGGACACTAGCCAGATGAATACCTGGTAGGCAGATTTCCCCCCCTATTTTCCTCCCCAAAAACTAAGGTGCATCTTATACTCCGGTGCGTCATACTCCGAAAAATACGGTAGTTATGGGAAGTAAACTTTGTATTTTTTTTCTCCCATTCTGCAGCCCATGAGAAGACTCTGGGAGGTTGGTAGATTCTTCCTGTAACATAGCAAAATAATGTGTAGAGAGAAAGTGGAAGAGAATAAGACATTGCCCAAAAATCAGGCATCTGTCCCATCACCACAATTTTGAGTAATGTTCTGAAAGGCACAGCCCAACACTCCAGAGAAACCTTATGGTGAGTTCAGAGAACTGCAGAAGGCCTGGGGGAAAAAATTATTACCTAAGCTTCCTTAGTCAGTTTTATTTAAAATCCAAGGAATTGGTTGCCAGAATTCCTCAGAATACATACCACTTGATCCATGGGATCATTTGAATAGTAGCTTTCTGAATGGGTACAACGAACCCAAACTGGCTTCAGTAGATCCTCATCTTCTTCTTCGTTCTTTTCACCCGTAGCCTCTTCTGGCTCTTTGTCCTTGATGGAAGTGTAACTTTTCTCTCGATTGGCATTTTCTGACCACCGGTCCCTGTCTTCTTCCCAACGGGGTCTCTTTCGGTCCTGACTGGGAGATCGACTGTGCAAGAAAGGAAGGAAGTAAAAAAAAGTCCACATTTAATAGCAAAACTAACTCCAGTTCTCATGTAAATGCATCCGTGCCTCATAAAAAGGTAGGCATAAGATCTCGGGACAAACTGTGTTTCAATTAAGGGGGTGCTGACAGAATGTCATATAGCCAGTTTAGTGCAGTAGTTCAGGTGCTAGATTAGAAACCAGGAGACTGTGAGTTCTAGTCCTCCCATAGGTATGAAAGCTAGCTGGGGGACTTTGAGCCAGTCATTTTCTCTCAGCCCAACCCACTTCACATGGTTGTTATTGTGGGGACGGGGTGGCGGTGGCAGCATTATGTACACCAGGGGTGTCAAACTTGCGTCGTCACGTGACGTGACACATCGTGACTTTTTCCCCCTTTGCTAAACCGTGGGTGGGTGTGGCTAGCATGTGACGCATCCGGCCCGCGGGCCGCGAGTTTGACACTGCTGATGTACACTGTCTCGAAGTGTAGAAAATAAAAACAGAAGATAATTTTAATTAATAACAGTGCCACTCCACTTCAAAATGCCTTATCATAACCTCCAAAGTATAACTTATTTAAGAATTAGGGAGAGTATAAAGCCAGGGCAATCATAACAGTTTTCTTTTGACATATACCACTTCTCCTAGTACAAGTCAAAACTAATGTTACCTTGTCTAACCTAACTATTCAGATATGTTGGCTTCATATCCATTATGCTTAACCAAGATGGATGAGCAAATTGGAAGATGCTAGCTGAAGTCCAACACTTGGTCACATGAGATGGTCTTGTGAAAATAAAGAAACAAACAAACAAAAAAACCAACATCCACTCACTTAACCATTTGAACTTACACAGACCCCCAATGATCCTCACAGATGACCCTCAATTTACAACTATTCACTTAGCTACTGTTCAAAGTTACAACGGCACTGAGAAAAGATCGATTTACAACCAGTCCTCGCACTTACAACCATTGCAGCATTCCCATGGTCATGTGATCCAAATTCAAGGACTGGCACGTATTTGTGATAGTTACAACAACCTGGGATCATGCGAGTGCCCTTCGCGACCAACAGGCAAAGTCAATGGGGGGAGGCCAGATTCACTTAACAGCTGCAGTCATTCACTTAACAACAATGGCAAAAAGATTGTGAAGCCAGGTGCAACAGAAATTCTGGCCCCAATTATAAGCCAAAGCCTACATACACAGTACCTACAATCTGTTCTTAAAGTTTTGACTTCCACCCCCACTCCAGGGGTGGGTTCTACTTACCTTCCCTACCGGTTCTGATGGCGAAACACCCGGAAATGACCCTCTGCGCATGCGCAGAAGCCTTTGCACATGCGCAGAGGGTTATTTTTCAAGTCGCGGCGACCGAAGGACCGGTTCAGGGGCGTGGACCGCCAGTCTTTGCTGCCGGTTCGACGAGCGGCGGTAAATTTCCGCTACCGGTTCTAATGAACCGGTCCGAACCGGCAGCAACCCACCTCTGCCCCACTCCCACACAGTCACATGATCGCATTTCATGTGCTTGACAACCAGCTCTCATTTACAACTAGTTGCAGTGCTCTATGATCCTGTGACCACGATTTGTGGTGGGTTTTTTTTTGCCAGTTTCCAAATTTTGGCCAAAAAAAAAAAAAAAAACCCATTCAAGCCCATTCAGAAGAACAGATTTGCTTAACAGCCATCTGGTTCATTTAATAATCATGTAATTTGCTTAACAACCGCAATGGGTCAATTTATGACCATCATAAAAACAGTCAGAAGATCAAATCAGATCATGCAGTGACTCACTTAACCATGACAACTTACGACCAAAATTCCGGCCTCAGTTGTGGTTGTTAAATGAGGACTGGCTATAGCTCTTAAGAGTCAAACATCTTACCTTCCTGTTCTTTTGTGGTCTTTCCTATAGGACTTTTCTGTAGATGGCGAGCGTCGACTATCCCGGTGCTTGTGCCTTTCCCTTTGATGTTCCCTTTAAGAATGTTAAAAATAAATACAATTCTCAGTGTGTAGAAACAGTCAGGTCCCAAAATACATGGTGAGAACCAGAAGTGAATAGATTATCAACCTAAAAGCTCCATAGTGCAAGGCATACCATCGCTTCTCCCCACTTCTGTCACCTATGGTGTAACATCTGCTAGAAACCTTGCTTTTCTTCCTTCCCCTCACCTAGTTCACACTCATAAGTTTCCAACCAGGATTTGAACAAAAAACCCAGACTATAGTGAGCGCAGTGGTTAGAATGCAGTAATGCAGGCTAACTCACTGCCAGGAGTTCGAATCTCACTGGCTCAAGGTTGACTCAGCCTTCCATCCTTCCGAGGTCGGTAAAATGAGGACCCAGATTGTTGGGGGCAATATGCTGACTCTGTGAACCTCTTAGAAAGGGCTGTAAAGCACCATGAAGCGGTATATAAGTCTATAGCTATTGCTATCGCTACAGACACTATAAAAGATGGCACTGGGACGACCATGGTGGATCTGAAGGAAGCAGTGCGAGACAGAGGGGCATGGAGAGTGCAGATCCATAGAATGGCTAAGGGTCAGACATTATTGAATGGCTGATAATGACAATGACTTATGAAGTCTCAGAAGAAGTAAGAATTGCTGCTTTATGGTGGCACAGTGGTTGGAGTGCAGTACTGCAGGCTATTTACTAAGTCTGCACTACTATTAATCTTCTCATCGTTCCTATCACCCATCTCCATCCACTTATGACTGCATGACTGTAACTTTGTTGTTTGTATCCTTACGATTTATATTTAATTCTATTCTATTCTATTCTATTCTATTCTATTCTATTCTATTCTATTCTATTCTATTCTATTCTATTCTATTCTATTCTACTTCTGCTGACTGCTGGCTGCCTGCAATTTGGCAGTTCAAATCTCACCAGGCTCAAGGTTGACTCAGCCTTCCATCCTTCTGAGGTGGGTAAAATGAGGACCTAAATTGTTGGGGGCAATATGCTGACTCTGTAAACCACTTAGAGAGGGCTGTAAAAGCACTGTAAAGCATTATATAACCTTAACACTAACCCTAACCCTAACCCTAAAAGCTATTGATATTTATTCTCAGCTCTGCTATAATACAACACAAAGATCAACAGCAGTCTTTTCAAGGAACAGGTGCCATTATGTGATCTTGCACGAGGGTATGGGTGCCCACCAATGAAAATCTCCCCAAACTTTACAAAATGATTACATTTCAACAGATGGTGAAGATTTTATGTGAGGACACCAAACGTTCATGAGATTCGGGTACTTGGTAAAATTTCTTACATTTTTTAAAATCAATCGTAATTTAGAATGGGCATGGATATCATTAAGAGCACCAAAGAGGGCAAATGGGAGAAAGATAATGCAGATACTTATCCAGGAGAAAGCAAGCCACCCAAATTACCAACGGGTTCTACTCACCTATTTCTATACATCTGCTGATTCTATCCTGGTCTTTTAATTTTAGCAATGTGACACTGAAGAACCATCTGAGCAGGAACTAGTAATCACTTTTCTTTCCAGAAAACAGCACAACGAAGGGCGAGCAAGAGAAGAGAGCACCTCAAAAACCTTTGTTTACTGTGACAGAAGGAAAGCTAGACTTGATGAACAAAATGAATCTTAAAACTTCTGAGAATCTGGAACTAAAAATAAAAGAAATAAAGCTTCCTCCCCTTTAGCCCAAAAGTTTTGTTTATGTGTCAGGGTAGAGCTGTCACAATTATCAACCATCTGTCCTCCTACTCAGATCTGGAGATGGACAGAACAAGCATGTGGAATCTCCATACCCAACAGATTCTCAAATTTCTAACAGAAGAGAGATCAGGAAAGTTGGCATGTCTCTATCTCCCCTTCCTATCTGGAATCAAACAGGAAGACGTGGAGACACGAACCATCTCCTCTGGATTGAATGTTCCCAGCATCATTTATGAGGAGAAGCAAAGAAAAGCTCTCTTCTCTATACTCCTCAGCTCTCTTTACTCTTTACTCCTCAGTTAGCTCTGAATTTCAGGAATATTCTGCCTTTCAATAGTGGGAATCACAAAGGAAACAAAGTCAAGAAAAATAGTTGTTGAAGATGCAACAGTGAAAGAGTTGCATCTGAATTTAAAGAAAAGATGCTTACTTAAAGAGTATTTTGCAAAACTGCAAAAGTGTTAGCGATGTTGGTAATAGCTTAGACATCTAACTAAATGGGCTTATGTTTCCTTTCTTTTCTCTTTTTTATGGAAATAAGTTTTTTTTATTTTTTTTTGTCTTGAAGAATGGGTCAAACTATTCACCAAAGCATCTGAAGGCAGGGCAAGAAGCAATGGATGGAAATTAATCAAGCAGAGAACCAACCTAAAACTACGGAGAAATTTCCTGACAGGACAATTAAGCAGTGGAACGACTTGCCTCCAGAGGTTGTGGGTGCTCCAACACTGGAGGTTTTTAAGAAGAGATTGGACAATGATTTGCCTGAAATGGTACAGGGTTTCCTGCCTGAGCAGAGTGTTGGACTAGAAGACCTCCAAGGTCCCTCCCAACTGTTAATTCTGTTTTTCTGTATACTTCCACTGATCATTCAAGTTAGTATTATATTTAGAAGTCTGTCAATATTGTCAAACAAGTGTTACCCACCAACAAATGCAAACTTGTATGTACCCAGATATCTGTGAGGTTCAAAAGAAGCACCAAATAGGAAGCCATTCTTCTGTAAACTACGAAGTCTGAACTACAGGTAGTCCTCGACTTACAACCAGAGTTGAGCTCAAAATTTCTGTTGCTAAACATGACATTTGTTAAGTGAATTTGTCCCATTTTACAACCTTCCTTGTCACAATTTTAAGTGAATCACTGCAGTTGTTAAGCTAGTAAATTAATTGGTAAGTGAATCTGGCTTCCCCATTGACTTTGCTTGGCAGAAGGACACAAAAGGTGATCACATGACCCCAGAACACTGCAACCGTCATAAATATGAGTCACTTGCCAAGTGTCTGAATTTTGATCGCCCATGGGGATCCTGCAAGAGTTGTAAGTGTGAAAAATGGTCATAAGTCACTTTTTTCAGTACCGCTGTAACTTTGAACGGTCACTAAATGAACTGTTGTAAGTCGAAGGCTACCTGTGGTTTCCCACAACTAGCAGAACTACGTGTGTCCTCAGTCCCAATAAAAAGCAAGACAGAAGAGAAGAATAGCACCACAGATAATCCAGATTACCTGTACCATTCATAACTCCGATGGCGGGGTGGGGTTCTTCCTCTGACATAATCCGATCTATGACGACTACTTTCTGCCCGCCGGCGATCTGGGCTCCTCCCACGATCCCGCCGGTCCCCATGGTTAGTGGACCGATGCCGATCCCCGTGTCCGTGGCAGTGATCCCGATGGCGGTGTTCGT
Source organism: Thermophis baileyi (assembly GCA_003457575.1). NCBI lineage: Eukaryota > Metazoa > Chordata > Lepidosauria > Squamata > Dipsadidae > Thermophis > Thermophis baileyi. The sequence continues at coordinate 526,557 of QLTV01000804.1, forward strand.
CATAATATTTACTCCGCTCTGGAGACCTCCGGTCAGTCTGAGATTTTTCTACCAGGTATTCACTTGGATGCCGGAAGTTACTGTTGGTGCTACCACCGCTATTAGCGCTACCACTGTTGCTTTGATAAGAGTTTGCACTGTGTTGGTAGTTATTAAAGTTAGGAGGCGAGAAGGTCTGCTGGGAGTACCCTGGAGAATACGCGGGCTGGAAATTTACCTGTTGAGGCATTACCGGTGGAGGCACGGGATGTGGTATGGATGGAGGTGGCATCATGTAAGGGAAGGTGTTTTGTCCAGTTGCATTGGCTAGAACGGGAGGGTTACCAGGATTTGGGACAGGGGGAGGAGTTGGGGGAAAACAAGGAGGAAGTGGGAAGGTCTGCCTCATTTGAGGGCCTGAAAAAGGAGGTCGGGGAGGACATTGGGTGATTGAACTTTGAGGCAAAGGGGGGATTGGTGGGGGATACGGGACAAAATCTGGCCTAGGAGGGACATAGTTTGGAGTTGGGGGGTTCGCATAGATGGAGGTGGTTGCAGGTTGCTGATCATACTGATACTGCATTGAAGACTGCTGAGGATGTAGCTGTCTCAGGTTTTGGGGGCGAAAGGTTTGTGACGAAGCTCGAACAGTAGCTCCTCCTCGGCCTCGGGGGCACCCACGCCCGGAATGAAAAGACATTACCCAGCTAGAAAGAGAAGAAGAGGAGGCAGGAGAAAATGATTTTGTCACATTTCTTTGAGTTAGGATAAGGAAGAGCTAGGTATTTTAGTAGCAGGCCGTGAAAAGGAGCCCATACTGCAGTATTTTAATAGCGCTCATTGATTTCACTATACAGTACATTTGTTTGCTTAGTGTGAAGGTCACCACTCGATGTTTTGGAGAAAAATTAAACTAAAAAATCTCTGTCTCTGAGAACTTAAAAATATTTAGATAATATCATCTAAATTATTGAGCTGTGATGGCACAGTGGTTAGAATGCAGTATCACAGGCTAATTCTGCGGACTGCAAGCAATTCGAACCTGGCCAACTCAAGGTTGACTCAGCCTTCCATCCTTCCGAGGTCAGTAAAATGAAGACCCAGGTTTTTGGGGGCAATATGCTGACTCTCTAAACCAGCGGTTCTCAACCTGTGGGTCGCGACCCCTTTGGGGGTCGAACGACCCTTTCACAGGGGTCGCCTAAGCGCGCGCTAGCCCACCACGCCCTTTGTCACCTCATCGCGCGCGGGGAGGTCGCAGCGGCGGGGGTCGCGGCATTAGGAAGGTTGAGAACCACTGCTCTAAACCCTTAGAAAGTGCTGTAAAGCACTATGAAGCGGTATATAAGTCTAAGTGCTAGTGCTATTGATATGATATCAATTATTACTAATTATGTAAGTTTATTTTGAAATGTGTAGATGATTATTCTGAACATAAGCACCATTATTCATACTTGTATTCACTGCATGTTTGAAGCTGCATATCTGCTACTCACCTATGAGCTTTGGTGCTTTATCCTTGGTCTACAAATCTACATATAATCTTTCAAATAGCATGTCTAGCATTTGCAATAATATCTTCCTGCGGGTTCTTAAGCAAAGACTCAACCACTATCAAATGTAAATATTAATTCATAAGGGACTCTTTTAGATTTTGCAACCCTTAAAAATATTAACTAGGAAATAAATCCTGCTTATCTTTTTGGAATTTGTTTCAGACTGAGCATGCTTAAGTCTGCACTCTAAATTGTATTACACTTATTAGTTTTAATTCAGAAAATATCTTGTTCACCAATTGTTTAGTTTATGCATATCTTTTATTACCTTTTGGTAACTCTAAGATACTACAGTTCTTAGCTTTAACGTCCAAGGAGATTATACATTTGATTGCTCTGTCTTACACGGGGTTTGCTCTTTAAAGACCTCCATCTTTTCAAAAGAAGAACAAAATGCGTGCTTATTAGATTCCTTGTTAACTTCGTGAGATTCCGGTTTTAAATCGGGGAGGGGAATAAGATAAGCAAGTTGAAAATTGAAAATTCCAAGTGCTAAATATCAGTGAAGCTATTTCTCGCACTATATATTTCCAACATTGTGCAGAGCTTTTAAATAAGGACAAAATAACTCCATTCTCAAACGTGAGACACCACCTCTTCCACCAGAACAAAGACGACAGAAAAATCATCTAAATCCCACTTAGCGTCGTAGACTCATTACCTCCCTATCAAGAGTCCCGTGCAACTTTTATTTTACCTGGAAACACTCCTTTTGACATTCCACAAGGCAGAACGTAGGTACCGGCAAAGACAGAGAAAATGTGCGTGTAAAACCGTTACACCGGAAGAAAACACTTGGAAGGAGGAGCATGCATGATATCCAAACGGAAGCTCAGGGGGAAAATGTTTCTTTTTCTAGCAAAGGAGAAAAGGGCCAGGGAAACTTATGATTAATGAGTTAGTGACTAATGACACTACAATATTTTGGAGATTCCTGGCAGCCAAGATTCCTTGTTCTAAAAATGGAATAATCATTGCTCGTCCTCCCACTCCTTTCCTTTCCCAACATGCCTGTGTGTGTCACGTCTAGACGCGTCCCCCGTTCTCTTTGGAACACGATCAGGGTTAGAATTCCGGTCTTAGAACGTAGCGTTTCCCAGCGTTCGATGCCCCCTTGCGCTGAAGATCTCGGCGTTCTGTTTTAGAATCTTCGATGTCCCGAGCATTCTGTGACCTATAAGCTGATCAAAATGAGTAGCGGCGGGGAAGAGCAGAGTGTTGGACACGAGAGCAGCGAGGGCAGTTCCCTCCGCACGTACCCGAAGTTGCCAGTTTGGGTGGTGGAAGATCATCACGATGTAAGTCAAATGCCGGTCAGCACTTAGCTAATTCGCGGCGTTGTGAAATTGGGGGGCAGCAGCTCCAAAGTATTCGTGGGACCGGTTGTTGTTGAGTATAGGCAGTTGTTGAAAACGTAAAGACTTTGTGACCACTTGCACTTTGCCATACGCAAAGATGCTTTGATCACAAGTCTTCTCTCTTAGCCCCCCACAAGGTTGCCCTTACCTGGTCCCCAGGCCGAAAATGAAAACATACCAATTTTAAAATAGTATTTTTCTCCTTACACTGAATTGTCCTTACACTGAAATTACTCCGTCATGGCTTCAAAACCGTCGCACTTTGTTAACTAATAATCTTGGAAACCCGGTCAGCTGACCTGTTACGGGTATAAACAGGTGTGTTAGGGAAATCTATCATCACTTTCCTCTCTAAAACTATTTATAAAGCAATCAGGCTTTCACTAGGAAAGTCTGGTTTTTCCCCTGTATAAATTCACTTTTAGCAATAATCTGGAATATTGAGATTTTCTTTTAACCTAGTTCTAGTTGAAGAGGAATGTCCTTGCATTTTTCTGCTTTAACATTGTTCTGAAACACAGTTTTAACTGTGGCAGCCCCGTTTTTCTTCACTGTGGTGTCTCATGACTATAAGTAATTTTTAGGCCATTTTTATTTCATGAATAGCAGTTGAACTCGACAAGAACCTGAGTATCTTTTAGTCAATTCAGGATACTTGGTACTTAAGACTGTAGTATTACTTAGGAGCGAGTTTTGTTGATCTTGGGTTATATAACCCAGGGCATAAGAACTTTGCTGCTAAGATGATTGGGACAAAGCCAATTATTTCCAGGCACCCCTATCCTTCTTTCTGATGACATTCCTTGCAAACCTGATGAATAAAGTTTATCCGTAGTTTTTCGTGCACTAAAACATCTGCAATGGTGTCATTCCAGGTTCTTCCCTTCATTTACCGAGCTATTGGCTCAAAGCACCTTCCTGTTAGCAACATCAGCTTTGTTCATTTGGACTCCCACCCAGATCTCCTTATTCCAGTGGACATGCCTGCAGATACTGTGTTCGACAAAGAAACTCTGTTTAGGTATGATGGTGCAGTTGTGTGTACTGGGTAGAATTTTAGCTTAAGTGAGCATAGAAATGTTATTTGTTGGGGAAGTGTTTTCTATGCTTTGTTCTTGGAGTGTGCTGAAATTACATAGACATGTGACAAACTATTCAGCTCACAATACATAAACAAGGAAGTAATTTGGGGGGGGGAAAGGTTTACATTCTTTAAGCTTTATGATTTTGTGTATGTCTTATACCTAAATGGCCGGACGGGGGCGTCTGAAGTTCGTACTAACAATTCTACTTACCTAAGACTCAGTATAGAACTAGCCATCCTGCCGTTTATTTCTGAGAAGTCAGTTCTGTTGCTTTATGATGAAGTCCCAAAGGGGCTTTTTTTCAAGAGGCAACTGGACTTTCTTGTTTTTCTTTGAACAGGTTTCGCTTCTCATCCAAGAAGCTCCTTCAGCTCGGAAGAAGCTTCTTGGATGAGAAGCGAAACGTCTTCAAAGAAAAACAAGAAAGTCCAGTTGCCTCTTGAAAAAAAGCCCCTTTGGGACAACCATGACCTGGATGACTGAAAATCTCCATAAACATGTACATCATTTTGTACATCATTTAAGAAGGAAGCACCAAAATTAAATGAGGGTGGACCACAGAATGCCGATTGATAAGGTAATAAGTAGAAAGGAATGCCTTGGAACCGAACAACTGAAGAATAGACAGGAACACGGAACACTGCAATGTTTTTGCTACAGTCCTGTAATTTTATGTGCTAAGTATATCAGAATGCTCAAAGAACTGTGAGGTTTCCAGAATTATAATAATGTTTTATAGAAAGACTGCGCTACAGGGAGCTGAAGAGCAAACTGTTTGCATATAGTATTTAGCATACACTACAGAGATGGGTTCCTACCGGTTCTAACCGGTTCTTTAGAACCGTTAGTAAACCGGTGATGACGTCACGGAACCGGTTCTTTCGGTGTGTTCCGTGGGCGCTGCCATCTTGGATTTTGCTTCTGCGCATGCGCAGAAGCGATTTTTTGATTGCTGGAGGGGGGGCGCACGGCGTGACCCTGAGCGAATCGGCAGCAAATGGATCCAGAACCCACCCCTGATACACTATATACAATATATCTATACATATACAGAATGATGAATAGGAACATTCAGATTGCAACATTTTTAGTAGGATTCTGTTGCTATACATGGTAGTCCTCGACTTACAACAGTTCATTTAGTGACCGTTCAAAGTTACAACGGCACTGAATAAAATGACCATGTTTCACAGTTACAACCTTTGCTGCAGCCTTATGGTCATGTGATCAAAATTCCAGTGCTTGGCAACTGGTTCATATTTATGACGGTTGCGGTGTCCCAGGGTCATGTGATCACCTTTTGCGACCTGACAAGCAAAGTCAATGAGAAAACCAGATTCACTGGTTCATGTTCTCTGTACATGTTTCATTATTTATTTATCTATTAGAGGAAAAACTCAATAAAGTTAGCAATTTATTGGACGAACCAAATGGTTTATGCACACCAAGGCTATAAATAAAAATTTTGTTACTGCCTTTTTCCTGGTGTGTGTGTGTGTGTGTGTGTGTGTGTGTTTTGGGATCTGTTATAACTTTGAATAGTCACCAAATGATCTTTCATAAGTCAAGAACTACCTATATGTATGCTGTTTCTCAGTTTTAAAAAATATCTTTGAACACTACTGATTTTGTCTGAGTTTGTATCTAACAAAACCATTCTAATATTTCTTAGGAGGGTCTATTTTCATAAGGGCAAGTATGTTGCCAATACTGGTTGTTGTTGTTTTTTAATTATGTCATTTCTACCCAGGTTTTTTGAACATTTCATCCCATATTTATCCTTTGTTCTTTTACAGTGAACTAAGCATTGAAAACTGGATTATGCCTGCTGTTTATGCTGGTCATTTTTCACAAGTAATATGGTTACATCCAGCTTGGGCTCAGCAAATAGAGGAAGGAACTCATAATTTTTTGGTGGGCAAAGATGCCTCTACTACTACAATAAGGTAACTTAGGGAATGTGTTTTCTTGCAGCATTCCAAGAATTTGTTTTAGAATGTGTTTGTGTGTGTGTGTGTGTGTGTGTGTGTGTGTGCTTGCACGTGTATCTGAGTTAGTGTAGGTTATTTTATTATTTATTAAATTTATCTGCCACCCATCTCCTTCACATAAGAGTCCCAAATAAACTTCAGAATGTATGTATGGGTTATTCAGTGTCCTATTCAGTGTCCTAATAGCCATTAATAAGACCCAAACTCAGGATATAGAGCAATTCAATCCAAAACATTCTTAATCCATCCACAGTTTATTATATTTTGCTATCTTGGTACTTTATCATGGTCTGTTTCTCCTGTGCTGTTTTTATTCTTTCCAACCCTGTGGAATATTAAAAAGAAATTATGTAAACGGGCTCAGGGGACAGCAGAATAACTATCTGAATGAGACCAAATTTGATGTGGCAGGAGAAGATGGAGAAAGAAAGATCAAGTTAAAAAAATCCAACTCGAATTGGCCAAGAGATACAGACAAAAATATTTCAAGAACAATCTTCCAAAGCATCTCTATGGAAGAAGCATTTGAGCAGTGATTCTAAACATTTCTGATTTTTCCACTCTAAACTTCCTCTCCGTCTTCCTCCTGATCATGTGACCTAGAGCAGCGGTCCCTAACCTTTCTAGCTTTGCGGACCCTCAGAGGCGTGGGGAGAAGAGGAGATGGTTCCGGTCTGTGCAAGTGGCAGATGCGCTCACGTGCGCAGCTACATTTACAGCTGCAAGTGGCAGGCACGCACACTGCTCGCCCAAATGGAGCTTCACAGGCAAGCATCCGCCGTTCGTCCACCGCTTGTGCGGCCCGAGTCCGAATGGGCTGTGGCCCAGTGGTTGGGGATCTCTGACCTAGCATGTTGAGACTCTAGAAAGAGTGCAGAGAAGAGCAACAAAGATGATTAGGGGACTGGAGGCTAAAACATATGAAGAATGGTTGCTGGAATTGGGTATGTCTAGTTTAATGAAAAGAAGGACTAGGGGAGACATGATAGCAGTGTTGCAATATCTCAGGGGCTGCCACAAAGGAGAGGGAGTCAAGCTATTCTCCAAAGCTCCTGAGGGTAGAACAAGAAGCAATGGGTGGAAACTAATCAAGAAGAGAAGCAACTTAGAAGTAAGGAGAAATTTCCTGACAGAACAATTAATCAGTGGAACAGCTTGCCTCCAGAAGTGGTGAATGCTCCAACACTGGAAGTTTTTAAGAAGATGTTGGATAACCATTTATCTCAAGTGGTGTAG
>QLTV01000804.1:543333-553915 GCA_003457575.1 Thermophis baileyi
CTCAGGTCCCGTCAGCCAGACAGTGTCAGCTGGCGGGTTCACGGGGGAGGGCCTTCTCTGTAGCCGTACCGACTCTATGGAACCAACTTCCCCCCGAGATCCGTACTACCCACACCTTACTGGCTTTCTGTAAAGCTGTTAAGACCTGGCTTTTCCGGCAGGCCTGGGGCCAATAATTGATTGATTGGCCCACGTATGTTTGTGTGAATGTTTTATTTTAATATTTATGTATTTTTAAATTGTTTTTTTTTTCTATTGTTGTCTTTTTTATATATATACTGTGAGCCGCCCAGAGTCCTTCGGGAGTTGGGCGGCATACAAATTTTGAAAAATAATAAAATAATAATAATATAATTGCTTAGTGCTTTCTGCTTTTATGTTTGAAGGACGAGTTGGTCGACTGCGTAGAGAACCGCACACACCAGCTGGAAGATCTAGAAGCAGCTTTTGCTGATTTATGTGATGATGACACTGAAGAAAACCTGAAAAGATGGGCTGCAAATCCTGGGTATTGTAATTGAACCCTGTTCCTGACACCAAGTCTATTATGAACTACCTCGTTTCCCCCAAAATAAGACATCCCCTGATAATAAGCCCAATCGGGCTTTTGAGTGCGTGGCAATAAGGCCAAGCGCTTATTTCAGGGTTCAAAAAAATATAAGACAGGGTCTTATTTTCGGGAAAACACGGTAGACTTTAAGGAGATGATGCTGGGAGGTATGCAGACACTGAAAGGCATAACCTTTCTGGGAACTCAGTTATTTTTGGAGGGAGAACAACTTCACACTTGATGAATTTTTGGTAGAATTTTTTATAACTCCATACAAGACTTTTTTTTTCGTGTCAAGTCTACCATCATGCATCAAACTTTGTTTATACCACAATGAATCTTTCAAAATATTGATTATTTCCACATTTAATCTCTGCTCCTTCTTTGAGCCAGGCTTACTGCCATGTAAGTTTCCACAATAGTTCTCACAATAACAAGATATAAATAACGAAAGAGAAATTAAGTACACACAGATAAGTCTGCCAGTGTTACAGCCTGTTCAAAGAATCTGTGAGGCAGAAAATATTTACCTGAGTTTTGAAAAGCCACTGATTACCAGGACAGTTTAAAGTACAAACCATGTTTTTATGTAGAATTAGGACAGATATCACCACCAACACCAAAATCCCACACTTCCTTAAAAAATACATTTCTTTTTTAGTAGAAAATATATTTAAATATTGATGCTAGGCTATACAATTTGTCCATATTTATGAATAAATCAGACCTAGCTATAATTTCCCAGGAACTTAAGTTATTGTTATATGATATCTTAAAAATTGAACGGTGCTTCATCCTGATGCCAAGATCTATTTTGTTTTTTTCTGGAAGAATTCTGCAGTTGTCATTTTAATGTAGTAAAACTTTAAAAATAGAAAGGCATACAATTTGTAGAATGAAGCAGGGGTGAAATCCAGCAGGTTCTGACAGGTTCTGGAGAACCGGTAGCGGAAATTTTGAGTAGTTTGGAGAACCAGTAGCAGAAATTTTGAGTAGTTCGGAGAACCGGCAAATACCACCTCTGGCTGGCCCCAGAGTGGGGTGGGAATGGAGATTTTGCAATATCCTTCCCCTGGAGTGGGGTGGGAATGGAGATTTTGCAGTATCCTTCCGCTGCCACGCCCACCAAGCCACACCATGCCCACCAAGCCACGCCCACAGAACCGGTAGTAAAAAAAAATTGGATTTCACCACTGGAATGAAGGGTATTGTATATCCTAGTTTCTCCAGCTTCCTTAGAGTTTATGCCTAGAACATTTCCTCTTTATATTAATTGCACAATTTATATTTTAATTCGATGTAGAATGAAACCTCTACTTCAACTGGTGCGTAATTTGAAAGATCGAATGGGAACTCCAGATTATGAGATGGTAAGCCTATTCATTTTTTTTAATTATTTCCAGACCATGATACTGTCATGTAGATATTGACCCACAGATATTGGTTGCATTATAACCTATACTTGCCACAACAAGATTAACTTCTCTCTTCCCTTGCATTCATTCAACTGTAAGATTAGAAGTGGAAATTGAGTCAACCATAATTTAGTGTTGCTCTTCAAATCTGCAATTTTGAAACAATTATGATTTGTTTGAAAAAACTCAAGTTCATAAACCAAGGTCTAAAATTGGCTTAATTTTGCAAATATTTATTTGCTTGTTTTAGATGGATAGATAGATAGATAGATAATAGAATTCTTTATTGGCCAAGTGTGATTGGACAGACAAGGAATTTGTCTTTGGTGCATATGCTCTCAGTGTACATAAAAAGACAAGATACATTCATCAAGAATCATAAGGTACAACACTTAATGATTGTCATAGGGTACAAATAAGCAATCAGGAAACAATCAATATTAATATAAATCATAAGGATACAAGCAACAAGTTACAGTCATACAGTCATAAGTGGGAGGAGATGGATGATAGGAACGATGAGAAGACTAATAGTAATAGTTATGAAGCCTTAGTGATTCTCTATAGTGTCGTTTTGAGGGTAGGATTTGAAACCGTTTATGTCCAGGATGTGAGGGGTCTGTAAATATTTTCACAGCTCTCTTTGTGACTCATGCAGTATACAGGTCCTCAATGGAAGGCAGGTTGGTAGTAATTGTTTTTCCTGCAGTTCTAATTATCCTCTGAAGTCTGTGTCTGTCTTGTTGGGTTGCAGAACCAAACCAGAGAGTTATAGAGGTGCAGATGACAGACTCAATAATTCCTCTGTAGAACTGTATCAGCAGCTCCTTGGGCAATTTGAGCTTCCTGAGTTGGCTCAGAAAGAACATTTTTTGTTGTGCTTTTTTGATGACGTTTTTGATATTAGGTGTCCATTTTAGTTCTTGAGATATGGTAGAATCTAGAAGTTTTATCTTTCTATTTCTGTTTTATTATCTTTTTTATTATTGCAGGTAGAACTCGACTTACAACCACAATTGAGCCCAACATTTCTGTTAAGTGAATCTGGCTTTCCCATGGACTTTGTCAGAAGGTTGCAAAAGTTGATCACATGACCCTGGGAAACTGCAACCGTCATAAATATGAGTCAGTTATCAAGCGTCTGAATTTTGATCACATGACCATGACGATGCTACAATGGCCATAAGTGTGAAAAATAGTCATAAGTCATTTTTTTCACTGCCGTTGTAACTTTGCATGGTCGCTAAATGATCTGTTATAAGTCGAGGACTACCTGTATTGCTGTGTTTTGTCAGAACACAAGGCACTCTAAACTTTGTGTGCTTCGTTTGATTGAAACCAAATAATCTTGGGACATTCCAACATATCATTCGAAGCAGAACTATTTGTTCTGAGATCTGATCTCAGAATTTTTCCTTCAGTTTGAAAGGAGGAACGTAAGGGGAAAGGACCGAGTTCTTTTCCATCGAGATACTATATAAACATGGATTATAACATTAAATATATCTAATTTACATGATTTTAGGCCTTATATTGAAATATGTCAAGCATTCTTGCCCAAATTAGCATTCTCTCGTTGTGTCCAAATTGGCATTCTGCAGATGCAACATCAACATTTCTAATCATCCTGGCTGGAGATCCTTGGGAGATCAGGTCTTAAACCCTAGAGAAAGACAGGGAGGGAAAAAAAGAGATCTAATATCATCACCTGACAATGTAATCAGAAAAGTGTTTTAACATCTTTCAAGGATTTTCTCTTATCACCTATACCAGGGGTCGGCAACCTTAAACACTGAAAGAGCCATTTGGACCCGTCTCCCACAGAAAAGAAAACACCGGGAGCCACAAAACCCTTTTGACATCTAAAATGAAGATAGCATTGCATATATTATTTTTTTACCTTTATGCTATGTATAAAAAACCTATAGTGTGTTGCATTTATGAAATCAATGAACTGCTACAGAGAAAACAACTTTTTATTTCTGCATGCAACAAAAATGTTTTGAACTCCGGAAAAAAAAAAGATGGGTCGAAAACCTCAATAAATCGCGTGCCAGCGGATGTCGCACATTGGCGGTTGTGACGCATATTTTGAGCAACGGAGCCGTAGCAGAGGGATGAAAGAGCCACATGTGGCTCCAGAGCCACGGGTTGCAGACCCCTGACCTATACTGAATTTGCTTTTTAATGTGCTTGGAGAGGGAGTTCTTGAGCAATGCACTAACAAACAAATGTGTGTCATTCATTTCTCAGGTTCATCAGGCTGGCCTTACATGTGATTACTCAGAAATACCTCATCATGTTAGCACCGAAGAGGAGATAGAGAGTTTCGTACAGTCGATACAACATCTCTTGGGAAGCTTACCGAAACCAACCCTTGTGACCATAGCCCGGTAAGTTTAATATTTTTAAATATAATTTTTATTAAAACCTTTAAAAAAGGAGGTTAAAAAACCAATACAAACTAATACAAAGAAGAAAAGAGAAAAAGAAAGAAAGCATAGAAAAAGCAGAAAGTGCAAGAAAAGAAATTTCTTGCAAATTTAAAGAAAAGAAAGAAAATAGTTCCAAGTAGTGTGTTCTCATGGCAGTTAAAAATACAAACACATTTTAACCCCCCCTCTCTCTCTTTCTCGCTCTCTCTCTCTCTCTCTCTCTCTTTCTCTTTCTCTCTAAAGTTGCATCACAATAGTCTTTTTTTCTATGATAAATCACGTTCATGATTTTATACAAAAAGTCCATAGGAGGTTTCTAGTTACCAATAAACATAGATAGTATTTTTTTATCCAGTTAAGAAAGTTAATTTATTCGTCTCTGTCAATTTCACCAATCATTAGTGGGTAGTATCAAAATCTTTCCATCTCTGTGCATATAATAATCTCACCACAGATAATCGTATATTGAAGTATTCTTCCATGGCTTTTTTCTAACTTCTGGTAAGTCTAATTGTGAGTGTATCTTCAATGCAGCTTGATAGGCTGAACATGCCTCGCCCAAAATGCTTCTCCAGGCTTAGTAACCTAGTTCATATTTTACGCTAAGCCTTAATTAGCTTTGCTTTGGCTTTGAGTAATGCTTACAGTTGTATGCTGTAGTTACCACTATAGTTAATTTCAATATTCTGATTTAGTGCACCGTGTTTAATCCTGATTTAATGTATTATGAACTTAGTGGTTCAAAAGGTGTAAATGTTGCAGATGCAAAGGAAGGAGAGGAAATAACATTTCCGTTACTTTTAAATAAAACTAGTCAGAAATCAAGCACGACTTTTAATGAGAGATGGCAAATGTAGGTCCCATAATATATTTGTTTTCATAGAGAAAAGGGAAATACATTTTTTTAATAGAGAAAAGGGAGAGGTATTTATAGAACAGGAAAAAAGACGCATCTAAATGCATTGTGCTAGTTGTTCTTGACCTCTTGAAATTTTGCAGGTATGTTACTTAAAGGTTAACTGATGATTTCAGGTAGCATTTCAAACAATTAGCAAATGGAGAAGAATGAAATGTTCAGGTTAGAAATGAGCATTAATGAGAGATGCTCAAATAAGCATGTAGGAGATACTGTCAAAGGATTTCATTTGAATGCTAACTTTCCTCCTTGCAGTTTTTTGCCCAGCTACTGATTGCTCAGCTATGCTACCCGGATTGTCTGATGATTAATGCTTCCGTCTTTCAATTCTTGAGTAAATGTCTGGCTGAGAAACACTTGCATAGTCTCCAGCGATGTGGAAACGAAGCACTGTGATTTAAGCATAGTATAGCCAGACAAACTGACTGAATAAGCAATGAGCCTGTCGTTTAAAATGCTATTTTGGCAATGAAAGAAGACGAGAGCAATTATTTGAAGTATTTCATTATTCTCCCCCCCCCCCATTTCTAGTAAGCTGCTAAGATGTCACTTCCACCCCAGTAGCTGCCTGGCTGAAATCTCTGGAGCTCCAGCTAAACAGTTATATGTTTCAGGAAACAGAAAGAGCTAGCATTTCCATTTTAGACCAGGGCACCCTGAGATTCTTTGAAAACTTGTCTGAGCTTCCCCATTGAGAAGATCAATGGGACAGAGGGAACATTTGCGTGAAAGCTGGTACTGCAAAATGAAGGGGGGGGGAAATAAGGATGAAACTGTACCTTTGAAGATCAGCAGGAAACATTGCTCTTTTGAAATAAACTTAAAAGTGTGAAATGTTGGTGTTCCCAGATCCAGCTTGGATGACTACTGTCCTGCAGAGCAAGTTGAGTTCATACAAGAGAAAGTCTTGAATGTACTGCATTTGGTATACGGCACCCTGGATATTCATTTGGAATACTTGGAAAACGCAGGTCCTGCTGGAACAGAACATTCATCTACAGCATAATCAACCTGGCTGTAGTCTATGGATGTTTAAAAAAAAAGAGAGAGAGACTTTGATACTACAAAAGTATTGTGCTTTGCTTTCTATGGAGTGGTATTCTTAAAGAAGTATTTTAGGAAGCTCAATTGGGTATGTAGCACTTATTGATGATACTTGTGATCCCAACCCATTTCTCTCTTTTTTTTAAATTGAATTGTTTTTCTGCTATTGCTATATAGATTATTATTTTTCCATATTACTTTGCTTAAGAAGGTGACACAGAAATTTGGATATGGAAAAGCTAGCAGAGAAAATTAATTTTCCTTCTGTTTGTATCTGGTTATCATAAAAACCTAAAAAAAAAAAATCTGTCAGATACTAATCCTGTATGTTTTAGGAATGTTAAAAAAAAACATTCAAATTCAAACCATTTCAAGTTGAAAGTATCCATCCTGAGGGTGAAACACGCTTGTCCCAAATGCGAAGCAAGATTGCTTCAAGCACTTTGAAGGCATTTTGTCTCAAAACAGGATATTTTGCCCTTGAAATACAATGGTTCTAAGCTTTCGGAATGCCTGACACTGGAAATGGTTGCTTTGCACCTGAAATTGGCATTACAAACTTGAAATGGAGCATTTTCAAATACTGTATGTAGTTTTTTAAATTTCTGGAATATGCTACATTGGATGGCAGTGATCACCCATTGTCTTACAAATCTTAGGTTAATGATTCTCAAAATTGTTGTATTAAAAAGAGAGAACTTAATTATCAAAATTAATAATAATAATTTATTAAATTTATATGCTGCCCAACTCCCGTTACAGTCGTGTGTGACTTCTGAATGAAATGGTACAGAATTTAAAGCATGCCATGATTTAGTTGTGCATGTGGTAAGCCAGGATCCTTATCTACAGTACCTCCTTAGAAACAAGTACAAGAGGCTCAGGGAATAGTGGGTCTGGCCAGAAGACTACCATATTCAACCAGAACTTTCAAAGTACAAGTGAAACAAAGGCAGAATATACATCCTAGTGTTATGATTTAATTTCCCTCTGGCTTTTTCTTCTTTTGCGCTTTCAAAATCTGTTCTATAAGATGTCTGTCTTCTAGAGCAAGTGTGAGGAGATCAGGGGTCAGGAGGTACTGTTTTGTGGAATTAAAGAGCAGTGGATCTAATTAGGCGTGTAGTTAAAAGCATTCCTATCCTTGGCTGAGACCATGAAGACCTCTTGTTTAGTCCGACAGAAGTGCTCTGCTAATGTCTATAGCAGGGGTGTCAAAGTCAAGGCCCTCAGGCCAGATCCAGCCCGTGGGGTGCTTAGATCTGGCCCACGGGGCCATCCTGGAAACAGCGAAGGACCAGCCCACGGTGCCTCTGTCAGCAAAAACTGAGCTCGGGAGGGCCACGTGCAGCCCTCACGAGTTCCGTTTTTGCTGGCAGGGGGTTGTAGGAGACCATTGCAGCCGGAAACAGAGCTCACATGGGCCACATGTGGCCCTCGCGAGCTCCATTTTCCCTGGCAGAGGGTTGTGGGAGGCCCTTGCAGCCGGAAATGGAGCTTGGGAGCCCGTTTTCGCTGGCAGAGTGCTCGGGCCACCACAGGCGCCCCCCACACGACAGTTCATATATTGATGTTCAAAGTAGATCTATCTCTAGTTCTCTCCTATACTAAAAGTGGGAAACTGATGTTCCTTGATCTGATTCAGAACAACCACTGAGAGTTTAGCATAGGCTGTTGACAGAAATGATCTCTCTTGTCCTACGATTGCTTGCTGGTAGGGAACAAATTATAGCCTTTGTCTACTACAACTTTGATCCTATTAGATATGCAACTGTCAGTCCTCCCAGGTAAACCAGACCGGAAACAGGATTAGATGAACTAATTCTACTTTATTATGACACTACATTAACAGAATCTTGCAAGTCTGAAGGCACAAACTTCCCTCAGGCCATTTTTAACTGCTTGGTTGATTAGGGCAGGTCCTTTCTAAGTTTATTTCTCTGACTGTTAGGCCACTGGGCCACTCTTGCCTCACTTGTCTGATTGTTTCTTAGGCACCATCTCCACTCCTCTTTCCCCAAAGTCATTCACACATTCCATAATACCAACCACCAGCAGATTGTGGTCTTTCCCTGATAAAAGGTCTCCTAGATTGGCTCTAGCTGGAGGCTGCTTCCTCTATGAGCTTAAATGGTAGGATCGAGACTAACATGTATAGAAGAATTAAAACAAATCCAATTCAGTTTTGTGGAATGGTTAACAGCAATTCTTTTATCCTTTCAGTAGGTGGTGTAGTTTACACAGAATTCATTGATTTCCTCGTTTCTTAGGAAATAATAAGTTTCTTTGTGCGTGACGGATTCTTTTACAAATGCTTTACTATTTAAAATTAATACATTAGAGAGAGTTTATATTAAAAATGAGAAGGATTTATACTTACAGCATTTTCACATACTGCACAAACACCATTTATTTTCTATTATTATCGATCAAATGTATATCGTTTTGGTCCCACCATGGCAAGTGCAAGTCATCACTCTTATATTGCAGCCTTCTCAGTAAACCTATTAGCTTTCTTGCCTTCTGGGAAGGTGTAAAATAGGATTTGTTTGGGACCTGACTGGCAGTATATGTTGATTAACTCAGAAGTCCGACACTGAAATTAGATGACAAAAACCTGTAAGGGGAAGCTGGAAAAAAAAGTGAGTGTGGATAGTGAGAGACGATAATTTGAAAATGGCCACCATCCTGAGCCAATTTTCTAACCTTCAACACTGAATCTAATATAGCAATATAAATCTCCTTTGATTTTTTTTTTTTTTTGGTAACACTTTGAAAACAACTCATATTGAGAAATAACAAAGTGAAACAGCTACGCAGCATTTTATGTATTTATTTTGTAAAATCAGATTTATCGAGCTGCCTAACTCAATCAACTCTGGGTGGCTTATGATAAAAATGATCAGTCAAGACTCCAGAATAAGATGGCCTGATAAAAAAACAGAAAAGGACAAGGCCCGATAGTATATGTTTATCCAAGGAAAACTACTCATCCCAGCTCTTGGAAAAATAATCCAGTCTTCAAGACTCTTTTAATGATCCTCAGAGTCAGAGCAATGCAAACCTTGCAGGAGAGACTGTTCCAGAGGTCAGAGGTCACAACAGAGAAGGCAAGTCCTTTCTCCACCCATTAGAGGACATTGTTTCAAGGATGGGATCTGGAGCTTGGATAGCCAGAATAAAGTCATGGAGTATCCACTGCTTCTCTCTTTCTATGTAGACATAAACCCATTAAGGACCCCATGGTGGGTATTGCAGGTTAACCAATTGTAAATCTCTTTGGAATTGGAACCATCCAATATTCACTGTTCCTTTTTATCAAAAGGGAGGCTATGGTCAACTTAATCAAATGCCTTATTGAAGGCTAAGTACACTCATCCACAGCATTCTCTTGGCTTACTAATCTTTTTTTGTATGTATGTGTGCCTTCAAGTCAGTATTGACTTATGGTGACTACCTGGACTCTTCATTTTTCCTGGCAATTTTTTTCAGCAACTGTTTGCCATTGTCTCCTTCTTAGGATTGGGAGAGAATGGCAAGCCCAAGATCACCCAGCTGGTTTTATGCCTAAAGTGGGACTAGAACTCAGATTTTTCCAGTCTCTAGCTCTACGCCTTATTCTCTACCTATCTAGTCATTACATTTATTTATAAATTTATTTATTTACCAATCTAGCCACTTTACTTAATTAATTAAATTTTGAGGCCACCTGACTCTTAAAGTTTCCAAGCAGCTTACAATTAAAAGAAAAAAAATTCAAAATATGTAGAGAAAAAAAACCCTTAAACAAACCCACAACAGTTTAGAAAATAACATGCTACCAATAAAACTCAGGGGACTCTGCAACCATTCCATCCAAAGGCCTAGGAGGACAACCAAGTTTTTAATGATTTTCTGAATGTTACTAGGGTGGGAGGTGCGCACATTTCTGGGAGAGAATCATTTCAGAAAGCAGAAAAGCCACAACAGAGAATGCACACTTCCTGATCCAGCAAGGGGGCATGGTTAAATCAACAGGACCTAAACCAGACGCATCCCACCTGACCTCAGCAGACAGGAAGAAGTAACTGGAGCCAGGTGGTCCATTAGATAATCAAGCCCTAGGCCAGTGATGGCGAACCTTTTTTGGCTCGGGTGCCAAAAGGGTGCGCGCGCGCACGATAGCGTGCACGCGGGTGCCCACACCCATATTGCAATGCCCTCCCCCTGTGCATGCACACAG
>QLTV01000804.1:560798-583688 GCA_003457575.1 Thermophis baileyi
ATATTATATTATATTATATTATATTATATTATATTATAACTTCTGAAGGCAAGCTGTTCCATTGGTTGATTGCTCTCACCATTAGGAAATTTCTCCTTATTTCTCGGTTGCTTGTCTCCCTGGTTAGTTACAATTCAATTTGGTCTAAGGCAGCAGACTAGAAAGCAGGAGATCCTGAGTTAAGTTCCACCTTAGCTATGAAAGCCAGTTGGGTGACTTTGGGCCAGTCACGCTCTCTCAGCCCAACTCACCTCCCAGGGTTGTTGTTGTGGGGAAAATAGGGGGAGGAAGATGTGTTGGATATGCTCACCGCCTTGAGGTATTTGTAAAAATAATAAAGGCAATATAACAAATATATAAATAAAATGTCACTTGTTATCTTTTTGGTTCTAGGGATGTGTTGTGTACAACACCAGCCAAGTCAGATTAGATATTTTCTGAATTTTTAACATGCCATGGCCAAAAGTTCACCATCACTGATATACGTGATTATCAGCTGCATTCTTTGTTTCATGCAGGTGAGTAGTTCTATATAAAAAGATTCCTTGCAACATTAGATGTATTTTAAGATTGTTGCTGGCACATGATGGACTGCTTTTTATCAAAAGAGTGGTGCAGTAGAAAAGAGGTCATGATTTATTGATGGGATACAGTGAAACATGTTGTAAGAAAGCATTGATTAGATGGTGGTCTGAAAAAAAATCATAGATCTGGAATCTCTAATGGAGGAATAAATGTCTGATAAATAATACATTTCAGATACATGATATATATTATACAATTCAGTTATTTTTCCTCTCACATGCACACACTCTCATACATCACTTGTCTACCTTGTTTCATTTTTACTCTACCTGATCTACCTGCTCTAATTCCCCCCCATACAACAATAATACTTTTGTTGCATCATCATATATTTGCTTGCCAATCTTATTTGCACTGTTATAATGATGGAGTGGCTACCTCTCATCTCAAAATCATACCTAGTGGAGTGCCTACCTCTCATCAATAAAAATCATACCCAGCAATCAACATGACTCCCAGATGTAATTCCTGCATCATCCTGCACTTCATTAACCTTTCTTAAAAGAACAGTCACCACCTACCTTTATGATACTTAAAGTTTCTGCCATGGGAATGTTCCCCTTAGAGAATTAATCCCTACTTTATGTGGTCTGTGCCTGGACTATTCCGAGATATGCCACTAATAACTGGCTACCTCCACATGTACCTATTACACCAGGGGTGTCCAACTCAAGGCCCGTGGGCCGGATCCACATGAGGTCCCCCATGCCCCGAGCCCTCCCCCGCGTCCCATTTTGGCCAGCAAAGTGCTGCAGGAGGCAGTCCAGGCCGAAAACAGGGCACGGGGGCGTGGGGCCTCGCGGCCGCCCCTCACCCTGTTTTGGCTGGCCAGCAAAGTGCTGCAGGAGGCAGCCCAGGCTGAAAATGGGGCATGAGGGGACCTCGCGCATCCTCCCCATGCTCCGTTTTGACCGGCAGGGTGCTTCAGGAGCCGTCCATCCCATCTCCCCCCTCCCATCCCGGCCAGCCCTACAATGCTGATCCGGGCCTCGAAGAAATCCAGTTTCACACCCCTGTATTAAACACATCGTGGGTCCAAGCCTGATTATTCCCAGATATGGCTCTTCGGAGGGGAGAGTTATATTTTTCTCCCTCTGCAACAATTTATACTGGAGCAAAACTGGACATGTTCATTTTCTGCTGACTTCTTCAGCTTGATCCCAGTTCCTGACAACAAGCTAGTTCTTGCTTAGTGTTCACTGCAACCTAACCTGATTAGCTAGGAAAGATTTCTTTATTTATTCATGTCAGAGGCATCATTATTAAAATGGTATGCATAGGTCTAAGTACAAACATAAGAACATAAAATTTAAAATGTATAAAAGGCTAATTTAGGCCGTGTTTGTCCAGAAGCGTGCAACTTCCATTGCATTCTGTTGTGCGGTCATAAAGTCCTAGAGAATACATTGGGCAGGGCACAAGGAGCAAGTGTACATGTGTGTGATAGTCTGCAGGTCTCCACATTCACAATAGGCAGAAGTCACCAGATATCATATCACCATTTATTCAAGGGATCTCTTGATCTTGCTGTGTCTGTGCACAGACTATTTAGCAATTTTCAAACTTGCCAGCTTTCTTCATGGCCAGGTGCCAGTTCTTCTGCAGGTTCCATCCAGTGTTGATCTTTTGTAGCTTGTCATGAAAAATTAAAGGACACCTGATCAGTGAACCAGATGTTCACTTTTCAGTTCTCTCTCTCTCTCTCTCTCTCTCTTCTCTCTCTCTCCCTCCCTCGCAACTGGGGGTGGGGCAGAGACCCCTTCCTGTCTTCCACTCCATTCCAATCCATGTTTCAGTTCTCTCTCTCTCTCTCTCTCTCTCTTCTCTCTCTCTCCCTCCCTCCCTCCCTCCCTCTCCCTCCTTTGATTTTTCCCCCTGCTCATATGACACACAATTAATTCTCACTTCATCACATACATCATTAAAAGGAAGATGAAATACATTATGTAAAACGAATAAAAGCAAGCAAGAACTAGAGAAAGAACAGCTTCCTCTTGCATTGCTTTATTGAGCCTTAAGAACTGAGCATTGGAAATTCCTGGCATGTTCAAGCATATCTCTGAGTTATATGCTATTACGGTAATATAGTTTAGAAATGCAAAAGAAGGAGTGATTTTTTTAATTGAATGAGGTTTTTTTCAGGCAAGGACTGCATTTTAAATTCCACAACCAGGTGATTATAAAATAAATTGTAACTCATTTCTACGCTATTTAAAAGGAAGGTGCACAGTATTTCTGAAGTAATACTAAAAGTTGCATGAACTCATCTCCGTTTTAATAAATTATCATTTTGCACATCTAGTATCAGCTGGGAACCCAACAATTTAGCCAATCAAGCCTTTCCCAGCTTAATGGTACCTGGTAATGAAAGCTTCATCTCTTAAATAGCCTAGCCTGCTATTTCAGACACCAGAATGTTACTTCGTTAAACAGGGCAATCCTGAATAAAATGTTTCTTTGACTCTGCTAATCGAGAAATACATTCTCCTTTTCAAATGTATCCGGAAACTTCCAGAAGGTGATAAAATCATGCTTTTAAAATGGTCCAACTCAACCATTATTGTCTTAATGGAATACTTTGTGGTGGTTTTTGGGGTTTTTTTGGTCATTGAGTCCTTAACTGCTATGGCTGAATATTCTTGTTAGTCTTACTGTATAGTCTTATCTTTCGGGTCAGTCCTCCTAAAAGAAAAACATCATTGGTAACCAAATATAGGTTGTCCTTGATTTACTATCACTGTCATATCTGGGAACAGAATTTCTGTTGCTAAGCAAGGCAGGTTGTTAAGTGAGTTGCACTTACTTTTACAACCTTTAGTACCACGGTTGTTAAATGAAACACAGTAGTTAAATGATTGATAACGAATCTGGCTTTCCCCACTGACTTTGCTTTTCAGTAGCCAACAGGGAAAGTAAGTAGCAAATGGTGATCACATGACACTGGGATGTGCCAACTATCATTAATAAATCCTGGTTGTCATGTGTAAGTGCCTGAATTTTGATCATGGGACCATGGAGATACTGCAATAGTTGTAAGTGTGAGAACTGGTCCTAAGTTACTTTTTTCACTGCCAGTGTAACTTTGGTCATGAAATGAATTATTGTAACTTGAGACTACCTATAGCTCTACTTTTTCCTTTCTTCAGAGAAAAATAAGTTTAAAGGTTTTTTGGATAATTCTGATTATGATGTGGACATTATTAATTCTTGCCATTCTCAGACTCACTATCAAGAAATTTTCCATAGTTCCTTTGAACCAAAACAGCGGCCATGTAGGAGCTAGAACTCACAAAGAGCTCCCTTACTGGTCACTGGTTTTCGTCCCCCACCTGACATTTTTCAATCCTTGAGGTAGCAAGCATTTGATAAGATAGCCATCCTAGTCAATATATCCCAGAGAACAGCATTTATAGCCAACCATAGTTTGACAGTCCACCTCTCTTTTACTTTTATAGAAGAAACTTTGTTAAGTCAACAAACTTAGTTTTATTTCTGCTAATAGCATTTTTAAAAGCCTCTTGTGATCTAATCATCCTATTTATTATATAAGCAAGGAAGTTCTTACTTGAGTAAGAAAAAGCAAAGCAGGAGTAGCAGCTGGGTGCTGTTAGAAGAACATTGCTGCTTTATAACAATTACTTCAGATGACTTTGATTTCCTAGGCTCCTAACTATTTGCCCAATTCAACCAATTTAATTACAAGAAGGACTTGGGTAAGTTGAAACAAACTATAATTTAAATTAAGGTTAGGTACAGATAACAAGGCAAAGCAAACCTTCACATAGCCTACTAAGAAAATCCAATCAACATATCCATCAGGAAGCTTTTTTTTTTTTTTTAATTACCAGTTGAATTATCAAGCAAAGAAAACTTAGACCAGTAATTCAGTATAAACTAAGCATAGTTTAATAGCTCTGATCAAGATTCCACCCTACAGAAACTAGATCAGATCTCATCTGCTTCAGAATCAAATATCAACATATTAAATCAATTTTTATTATTGTCATAGACCAGCAAAATGTCAACAAAGCCCATCACTATATAGTTCAAGGTCTTTTTTTTTCTTCTCTTTCAATATAATTATTTTTAGGGTGACGAATGCTTTGAAACAATTCCTTGAATTTCTGA
Source organism: Thermophis baileyi (assembly GCA_003457575.1). Taxonomy (NCBI): domain Eukaryota; kingdom Metazoa; phylum Chordata; class Lepidosauria; order Squamata; family Dipsadidae; genus Thermophis; species Thermophis baileyi. The sequence goes on from QLTV01000804.1 coordinate 565,512, forward strand.
AGCTTCCGTGAAACCATACCATCAAAGCAGAGTCATGAACTCGAGAGGTAACCTGCGTCCAAGCTCTTTTCGAAGTGGCAAAGCTAACATTGGTGTAGGCCAGTAGTGGGTTCTAAAACCCTTTGCTACCGGTTCGCGCGCGCACACAACACTTCTGTGCATGCGCAGAAGCGTCCTGGGTGGTTGGGCAGAGCCTCCCGCCGCTACAGGTTCTTAGAACCGGGCTGAACCAGGAGCAACCCACCGCTGGTGTAGGCCTTATTCATTTTTTTACTTCTCAACATCTTTAGTGTGGCCAGTCACAAGCCTTCATTTTGTGTTCTCTTTTTACATTTCTATACTGATCTTATGAATACAATTCAGAGTTCAATTCAACTGGGAACACGAGCTCGAAGCTGACCAGTCTAGTACATGCTCTTGAATCAAATCTTTTCTGCAAAATTGAGATTAGATCATCTCTCAGCATAGAATGAATGGATGCTAGATAATGGCTCAGGTGTTTACTTCTAAGGAGTGTTAAGGGTTTGAATCTTGTTTTTACTGAGCCAGCTTCTTTCACTGTGGGATTTTATTTCACTGGGCTGACTTGCTTCTGCTAAATAACTAAAAAAAGACTATTGCCAGCAAACAACAAACCTAACATAACTTAGTTCTGCCAGTGACAAGAGTACTCCTTCTGTGATAGGACCAATTGCTAACTAGCTATGCAAACTCTCCTGTTAATCTATTGGACCCAATGAACAGAGGCAGGAGACGCCATGCGCCGTGGTGGCGCAGTGGTTAGAATGCAGTATTGCAGGCTGCTGACTGCAAGCAGTTCGATTCTCACCGGCTCAAGGTTGACTCAGCCTTCCCATCCTTCCAAGGTCAGTAAAATGAGGACCCAGATTGTTGGGGGCAATATGCTAACTTTGTAAACCACTTAGAGAGTGCTGTAAATCACTGTGAAGCGATATATAAGTCTAAGTCCTATCTCCCAAAAGTGGTTCTTCTGAGTCCTAAGTAAAGGGGACTGAATTTAATGGACCCTGACCAGCTTAGTAGTCCTTTGGGAATGTCCTGACAATCAGCTGATCCACCCTTTTGGAACCCCAGAAAACCCAGTGATAACAGGCAACAAAGCTTTGAAAGCAACAAAGCCATGAAGACAAGTCAATAGTTTTTTTTAGGCTTATGGCTGGGACACCAGAATAACAAGGTAAGAGCTTGCTTTTTAATATTTTGAAAGATATTATTTTATGTTACCTATTGCTTTAAATCAATATTAACAATCTAATATTCGCCGTGAAAGCTACTAGCTGTTCTTCATCCATGACTTCTGATTTATTTCAGGGGCAATATTTTTTTATTGAAATGAAATACTTGTAGCTATTCAGTTGATATTTAGCAGGATTAGTATCGAACAAAAGGTTATCACCCATGCTATTTTTTTTTTTAAAAAAAAAATCCTATTCCATAAAAGATAAGATTTGCAAGCATTTTATTGCTTCCCCATTATTAATTCATGGACAATTTTTTTTAAAGATCAAATCTTGAATTTCTAAACAGTCTGAATTTTGCATCACAAACTCAAGTTGAACCATGACCTTTCATAAATTATGAACCATGGTGGTATCAACGTGATGATGCGTGCTAGGACACGATCATAGAAATGATGCAGCTGAATCATTTATATCATTTGTGATATCTGATACAAGTATGTAAGAATATTTTCCACAAGAATATCTGGAATTCTGCATTATTGATATATGTTATAATAACAGATTCTTAAAAGCATAACAGCATTTCTTTTTCCAGAGTTAAGGCAAAGCTAGTATGAATTATTTTCTCATGTTTCCTTGCTGTCTCCAAATTATTCTATTTCCAATTGCTGCTGCAAAATTTATCCATCTGCATGGTTCTCTCTGCAAACAGTCCTCAACTTATGGACACAATTGGGACCACAACTTCCATTGCTAAGTGATGCGGTCATTAAGTGAGTCAGCCTTGATTTACAACCTTTTTGCCACAGCCATTAAGCAAATCATAGTGGCTAAGGGAATTACGTGGTTGTTAAACAAATCTGACTTTCCTGTTGATTTTGCTTGTTGGAAGCCCCTGGCAAATGGCCATCACATAACTAGAGGTTCCTGCAAGGGTCATAAATACAGTACATGCCAGTTGTCAAGTGCCTGAATTCTTTTTTAAAAAAATAAATTTTATTAATTTTCTATTAATTACATTCCTTAGTGCTTAATATTGTGTTGTCTGGGTATTTAATTTGCTTAACAATACAAATGCCATTCTTACTCTCCACCCCTTTTTTTCAACCACTGGTAAAATAAATTCCAAGTTTGATAATATTCTGTATCTTCTTTCTGTTTGATTTTCAATGTAAGTCTGTCCATTTCTGCACAGTCTAATATCTTCTTAATTATCTCTTCATCTTGGGGTGTTTCTTCATCTTTCCAATATTATGCGAAGATATAATCCTCGCTGCTGTTAAAACGTGTAATACTAAATACATACTTCTTTTATCAAATTTTTCTGATATCATCCCTAATAAAAACAGTTCAGGTTTAAAGTCTGCATGTTTCCCTATTATCTTTTCTAGCCATCTATGTATTTTTGCCCAATTTTTTTTTTGTTTTAGCACAAGTCTATCACATATGATAAAATGTGCCCATCTTTTGATTACATTTCCAACATTTGCTAGACATATTTTTAAACATTTTAGCTAACCTCGCAGCTGGTAAATCCCATTTATAAAACATTTTATATGTTTTCTTTATAAGAAGTTGCCATTGTTAATCTATAGTTCTTTTCCCATAAATTTTGCCATTTCTCTAATTCTATGTTATAACCAAAGTGTTTTCCCCATTGTACCATTGTGTCTTTTATTTGTTCATTCTCCATTTTTAAATTTAGCAAAAAGTTATATACCTTCTTAATTAATTTTTCATCAGAGTTCAACAGTGTCTTATCAAATGGTGTTTGTCCTTTAAAAAAGCCATATTCAAGTGCCTGAATTCTGATCACCTGACCACAGGGATGCTGTGATGGTTGTAAGTGTGAGGACTAGTCGCAAGTCACTTTTTCCAGTGTTTTCATAACTTCGAACAGTTGTTAAATGAATGGCCGTAAGTCAAAGGCTACCTACACTAACTTCTATCATTTGTGTAACCATGTCATGGTACTTGAACCTTTAGTTCAAATCTAATCAAACTGGTTTGTAAATGCCTGGTAATTTCTGTGGAACAGCAGCATAAAATAAGTCCTGCTTTCTGTGTTATGATTGAAAACAAGTGAAAAACAGGATTGGTGTACAGTCTTTCCTAAGGATAGCATGTAATCGCCCATACCTGTTCACATGACAACCATATTTTTTTCTGTACAGTATCCTTCTGAGAAAAATAATGCCCTTGGTAATTGGTAACTTCAGTTGCTATACATTTAGCGGGCACTGCAGCTTGAGGCTGCTGTAATCAATTACTGATTTAGAAATAAAGAAAAGATTATATGTTATTCCAGTTGTGTAATATTGAGAAAGAAAGAAAAAACAATTGCTAAACACCTATTAGAGTTCTGATACTTATTAGGTTAGATGTAGCGCGTGTGTATTTATATTTATATAAATTTAAAAATTTTAGATAGGTAAAAGTTAAACATAAAAATATATAAGGAAAAGTTAGAAAAAGATAAAAGACAAAGTGAAGAAAGCAATAGGGTTTTAAAAAAAAGATAATTAAGGAAGCAACTTCCGGTCTTCTTTGCAGGAATTGCAGATAAAGTTATTATTCCTCCTCTCTTATTTGGGAGATCCCTTCTTTGACTCCTTTTTCAGTCAACAAATCCACAAATTACTATTACTATTTTTCCCCATGTTCAGCAAGTAATCTATAAAAGGTTTCTAGACTTTTATAAAAGTAATTATTGTTTTATCCCTGTTGAAACAGATCAGTTTCTACTGAATCAGTCATCTTTACAATCCATTTTTCCATTGTGTTTCAGTACAATATTTCTTGTGCACATAACCTTGCTGCACTGCAGCTATTACTTGTTCAACAGTAATATTATATTTATATTCATTGAATATGTATATACTTGTTTTTTCCTACTATAACTTAAAATGCAGTGCAAGCATTTTAGTCTATGAATGAAGTGAGAAAATTTTCAGGAAGTCATAAAGTGTCAAACCATGGAACTAGAGAGAAATAGAATCAGCTGAAAAGGGACAGAAAGACTGTGTCATACCAAGCAAGAGCTAACAAAAATATGGAGATCTCAAGAATAATTTTTATTTTTTTTAAAAAAAGTTACAAAAGATTAATGATATAAGCAGCAGCTGGAGAAATGCCAAAGATAACAAAATTGATCAAGACAATTTTTTGAAACTAAGGTGTGCCAATGAAACTCTGACCTCTGAAGAAATGCACCATACTTTGAAAAAAAAAAACATCTCTTTTGCTGCATGGAATAATAGAGTGTGAGTAGTAACTGGAATGGAGATTCATAAAACTGAGTTGAGCTACTGTAATCATTCTGGCTCAGTCTGTAGAGATTCTCAGTCATCCAGGTCATAGTTGTCCCCAGTGGTGGGTTGCTCCCGGTTCGGTGAACCGGTAGCAGCGGCAGCAGGAGGCTCTGCCCACCCGCCCGGGACGCTTCTGTGCATGCACAGAAGTGTTGCGCGCACACGTGAACCGGTAGCAATGGGATTTAGAACCCACTACTGGTTGTCCCAAAGGTGCTTTTTCAGGAGGCAACTGGACTTTCTTGTTTTTTCTTTTGAAGACATTTCACTTCTCATCCAAGAAGCTTCTTCAGCTCTGACAGGATAGTGGGGGAATGGAAGGATTTATATTCCTTGCAGACAGTTGGTCATTTGCATTCTTTTAGAGGATCATTGAAGCACTTGGAGGTTTATCTCTGTCCTCAGGGTGCTCCTGAGTACCTCTGTACTACTCAGGTACTACCTCTGTACTACTCACCTGTACTACTCAGGTGACCCTGAGAACAGAGATAAACCTCCAAGTGCTTCAACGACCCTCTAAAAGGATGCAAATTTACCAGCTGTCTGCAAGGAATATAAATCCTTCCATTCCCCACTATCCTGTCAGAGCTGAAGAAGCTTCTTGGATGAGAAGTGAAACGTCTTCAAAAGAAAAAACAAGAAAGTCCTGAAAAAGTCCTGAAAATTTTTTGGGGGGACATTCTGGCTCAGTGTTAATTGTATGTGGGGATGACTTTGAGGCACAGGAGGAAGAGCCACAAGCTAGACAATCATCACGCAAAAGATAACACACAGAAATAGATGAGGTATGGGAAGTGTTTCAGCAGCGACCCAACCTAATCTTCTGGAATGTAGAAGTAAAGGGGGAGAAATACTTTCAGACTTGCAAGATTGTTACTGTAATTCTGACAATAAAGAGTTAGTACTCATAGTTGTGCTTCTTGTCTGGACTACTGAACCTTGAAAGGCTAACATTCATATACAGTGGAGCAAGGAAGGTAATCTCTCTAAACAGAAATGCCTTAACATTGTAAATAAATATTTTTCATGCAGCAAAAGATTGCATTATAATAATACTTTAAGTATTTTCTATGTCCAAATTCTATGTTATTTCTGGAGACGTCCATATGGAAATGTGATGAATACTATGTATAAAAAAAGGATGAGTATTAAATTAAAGTGGTTATCAACCATCTGTTCAGTAGAACAAATAGGGATTTTATCTATTTTGATGTCTTCTCCTGGCTTTCAGTTTAAGAGTAAAGATCAGTTGACTCCCTCAAATGATGAGAGTGTGTAGTTTTCTTTACAATGTTATACAAGTGTTTAGCTTTTTTGGCAATCAACCAGAGTCAAGAGCTGCCACTGCTGTGAAATCTGTCAGTTCAAATCCTTAATTATCTACAGGATGTCATACTGTAGTTCTATTTGTTTAATGACCTGGTTAAGTTTCTTATAAAAGAAATCTGAGGTGCTTCTCTGTTTGAAATTGTAATCCATTTACTGAAGAACAAGCAAGCACAAAATTATTTATTGAATCAAATTAAGAAGAACAGTTGGTAGAATCTTCCAACCATAATACAGGGCAAATTTTAAATATAGCATCAATATCTTTTATTTTCAAAATTTAAGAGAAGATGGTCAAGAAAGTAAGCAAGTAGAAGGAAAATATGTTTTTTTTTTTAATTTTCAAAATTCAAGAGAAGGTTGGCAAGAAATGGAAAAAGCAAGTGGAAGAAAAAAGTTATCAGTTTTAAAAACAGAACATTTGTCCATATGGTAAAAATGTTTCTTAAAAAACCTTTAACCCTTAAAAAATGTTTGCTAAGAAAAATGTTGTGTATCAAGACTGCAATAGTTTACAGTCAGGTCCTCCATTCTGGCGGGAGAATGGAGAGACCTGATTGGTTGGTTTCACTGACAGCTCGGTATATAAAGCCAGCTGTCAGATTGCAGAATTGCTGGAGTCTGTAGACACTTATAAATAAAGAGCTGTTCTACCAAGCCTGTCTGAAGCGTCTTCTGTGCCAGAATCTAACACTGGCGACGAAGGTGGGATCACAGAAGAGCTGAAGACACCGAAGACCCAGCCCGGCAGCGAACGATCGGCGGCCATTTTTCAGTGGTAAATTCGAACCGCAAGAAGGCGCCATAATGTCAGCATTCCACCCGCCGACTCCAATCGACTCCACCAAGGAGAACTGGGGGTCCTACATGACCCGGTTTCGATGCTTCCTAGAGGCCAACGACCTCACCGGCCTATCTGACAATAGGAAGCGGGCGCTGTTCCTCAGCCATTGCAGCCATGAGGTCTTCGACATGGCTGAATCACTCGCAGAGCCAACTCCAGTCGAAACAATCCCGTGGCCTACGCTGCAGAACCTACTGCAAACGCATTATGCCCCGGTACCCTCCAAGGTGGTCCGGAGGCATGAATTTCGGCAGAGGCTCCAACAGGATGGGGAGTCTATTAATCAATATATGGCAGCGCTTCATAAGGCCGCCACACATTGTGAGTTCCAAGACCTTGACGATATACTCCTGGACCAACTTATCTGCGGGGTCCAGGGCCTGAGGTTGCAACGGCGGCTGCTGGCCAAGGCGAACCTAACACTACAGATGGCCCTAGATGAGGCCCGGGCAACTGAAGCGTCGAATAAGGGAGCTGACACCCTACATCAACGCCAAGCTCCTCAAGTGCCACCAAAGCCGTCCGCTCTGGTGCACGAAAGCAGGTGCCTTGATGAACCGTCTGAGGAGAGTGAAGAAGAAGAGGTTTTCCGGACGGAGCGGCGCCGCAGCACGGAGCAACCAAAATATCACCCATGCTCCAGTTGTGGTGGGCAACACCAGCGAGCCTCCTGTAAATACAGGGACGCTGTCTGCCGCCGCTGTGGCCAAACCGGGCACCTCACCAGGGTCTGCCGGGCCAGCCAACCATCGGGAGGGCAAGCCCCTACCTAATTCAAGAAGGCCAACACACGACAAGCATCCAAGTCGCCATGGCAGCCTAAAGACCGGCCAGAAGGGAACCGCCACCCTGAGGCTAACCAAACCCGGGTCGGACAGGCGAGCAACCCCCTTCACAAGAAGATCCACGTCACCGTAAGGATCGAAGGGTGCCCCTGCGATATGGAGATCGATACGGGATCCTCCATATCAATCATCTCTTGGGCTGTCATCAAAAGGGCCATTCCGGCGCTCCGTCAGAAACACCTGAAGAACCAACCCCTGAGGCTCAACGACTACCAGGGCAACCGAATCCCAGTGTTCAGCTGGCAAAGCTTCCAGGTGCAATTCGGCAAGTTCAGCGGCAACCTGCCCATCACGGTGGTTCGAGGGGACCTGCCAACACTACTCGGCTTGGACTGGTTCGACGCCTTGGGACTCGGGGTGACCGGAATCAGCATGGTGTCCAGCAGCTGCGCAGATGATCTGCTCCACGAGTTCAAGGACGTTTTCGACACTCAGCTGGGCAAGTATGTGGGCACGCCTATAGTATTCAACCTAGACCCCCAGGTTGCCCCCATCAGGCTTAAGCCACGCAGGGTCCCTTTCGCCCTAAAGCCTAAGATAGACAGGGAGCTTGACAAATTGATCAGCCAAGTGGTTCTCGAGCCCGTTGATCACGCCCGTTGGGAGACCCCGATCGTCACCCCTATCAAGAGCGACGGGTCCATCCGCATCTGTGTGGATTATAAATGCACTATAAACAAGGCATTGCAGCAGAGTGCTTACCCCGTGCCGGTAGTCCAGCACCTGCTACACACTCTGGGCCCAGGCGCCATTTTCGCCAAGCTGGACCTCGCGCAGGCGTACCAGCAACTGCCGGTAGATGACGCTAAGGCAGAGGCACAAACCATCGTCACACACCGCGGGGCATTCAAATGTCATCGCCTTCAATTCGGAGTCAGTGTAGCCCCAGGGATTTTTCAGGGCATCATGGAGCTCCTTTTACTCAAAATCCCTGGAGTGGTGCCCTATTTCGACGACGTGTTAGTCACGGCCGCCAACGAACAGCAGCTGGTTTCCAGGCTGCGAGAGGTCCTGAGCAGGTTCAGAGCTGCTGGCCTCAAAGTAAAAGGCAGCAAATGCCAAATTAGGGTCCCAGAGGTTGAATTCCTGGGATACCGTATAAATGGTCAGGGAATCCACCCCACTACCAGCAAAGTGAGGGCTATCCGGGAGGCCCCCACGCCGACCAACAAGACTGAACTGCAGGCTTTCTTGGGCCTACTTAACTTTTACAGCATGTTTTTAAAGGACAAAGCCACAGTGGCTGAGCCTTTGCACAGGCTTCTAGCTAAGAAAGCCACCTGGGTGTGGGGGCATAAGGAGGCCGCCGCTTTCGCGGCTGTCAAACGCCTCCTGTCTGAAGACAGCTTCCTCATTCAGTTCAATGAGACTCTGCCGGTTGTGCTTGTATGCGACGCCTCTCCTTTCGGGGTCGGGGCTGTGCTCAGCCACCGTCTGCCCGATGGGAGGGAGGCTCCGGTTGCATATCTTTCGCAGACGCTCTCCAGTGCCGAACACAACTACAGCCAGTTGGACCGCGAGGCTTTGGCTGCGGTCGCTGGCATAAAATGTTTCCACGAGTATCTGTTCGGCAGAGACTTTGAGCTGGTCACTGACCACAAGCCCTTGTTAGGGCTGATTGCGGGGGATAGCCCCATGCCCACCTACCTGTCACCGCGCCTCACCAGATGGACAATTTTTCTTTCGGAGTACGCCTACCACCTAACCCATCGCCCTTGCCGGACCTCGTGGACAACCCCACTCCGGGCGTCCCGGTCCTTCTAATTGACTGCCTGGACTTGGGCCTTGTCACCTCGGCTGAGGTGGCTGCCCACTCTGCCAAGGACCCAGTTTTCTGCAAGCTTCTGAACTGGGTGTGGAGGGGGTGGCCGCAAGGGCCGGTTAGCCCGGAGTTCAGACCCTATGTCAGCAGACAGCACGAAATCTCGGCGCAAGGGGGGTTTTTGTTATGGGGGGATAGAGTCCTCGCACCTCTGTCACTTCGAGAGGCAATTCTAAGGGCTTTGCATGAAGGGCACCCAGGGGTGGTTAGAATGAAGGCTCTGGCCCGGAGCTACGTCTGGTGACCAAAAATGGACGAACAGATCGAACAGTGTTATTCAAAGTGGCTGGAAATTGTTCTAATGGGGTCCACCACAGCAGAAGCCACGATCAGGGCACTACGGAGACTATTCGCAACACATGGCCTACCCGATGTGTTGGTCTCCGATAACGGGCCACAATTCACGGCCACACAATTTGAGGGCTTCCTGGCAGAACTTGGGGTCCGACACGCACGTTTCGCTTCGTTCCATCCATCGAGTAATGGCCAGGCGGAACGCATGGTGCGAGCGGCCAAAGAGGCACTGGGCCGGCTGGGCCCAGGGGACTGGCAAGCCTGGGTGGACAACTTCTTGCTAGCCCAGCATATCACCCGAAGTATGACCACAGGGAGAAGCCTGGCCGAGCTGTTAATGGGCCGGCGGCTTCGGTCAAAGTTAGACAGGTTGCACCTGAGCTACTCTCAGCAGAAACCAGAGCTAGCCAATAGCAAGCACATTAGGACTTTCAAAATCGGGGACCTAGTCTTCGGAAAAAACTTTGCGGAAGGTGCACAGTGGGTACCGGAGGAAATTACAGGAATCTCAGGTCCCAGGTCTTACATAGTCGCAGTTCCAGATGGAAGAAAATGGCGGCGCCACATTGACCAACTGCGCAGCCGCCAACTTCCCAATGCAGACTATCACGAAAATAAAAACCATTCCTATTCCCCCACAGCTGACGACGACCCGAGAGAGGCGGAGTACTTACCTGGGGAACCGGAGATCAAGCGCTGTCCCAGTCACGAACCGGTTCCGGGTAATTCTGAGGCCCCGCCCGAAAGCTTCTCGGAGCTTCCACAGGCGGAGCTAGAGAGGGAACGAAACCCATCCTCTCAGCTCAACGCCGACTGCCCAAATGAGCTGCGCAGGTCCACTAGGACCTCAAAACGCCCCTCCTACTTACGTGACTACGTATGTTGATGGTTGGACCAAACCAAGAGGGGAGGGGTGTTGTGTATCAAGACTGCAATAGTTTACAGTCAGGTCCTCCATTCTGGTGGGAGAATGGAGAGACCTGATTGGTTGGTTTCACTGACAGCTCGGTATATAAAGCCGGCTGTCAGATTGCAGAATTGCTGGAGTCTGTAGACACTTGTAAATAAAGAGCTGTTCTACCAAGCCTGTCTGAAGCGTCTTCTGTGCCAGAATCTAACAAAAAACGTGCAAGAATTGTGTCATCAATGTTTAACTGGCACTTGCTTTGCATACAGTATATATAATTATAATTGATGGATTCTCCCCCACCCTTCAAAAAATACAATGGTACACTATCAATTATTTTTCAGATCTCATGGATATCTGTTGAAAACAAGTTTCTTTTAATAAGCGCATGTGGGATTTAACCAACAGTTCTTGAAATGTATAATTAATTTAGAGATTTGGGTAAATTGCAGGTGTGGGGGGAGGTAATAAAGCAGATTGAGAAATGATGCAATTGTGCAATTGCCTACCTTCAGGAGTTATTTATGTGTGTTACTTGCTGTTGAGAAGATCTGCCTTTCCCACTGAGATACAGCGAGAACATTTATTTAATCAATTAGATGTTTACTTAATTCACACTTGTGACTCCAGGAAGCTAGCGTAGGATTAAAAAAGCACAAAGGCCTTCCTGGCCAAGCTGCCACTTGCTCATCAAATAGGGATTGCAAGTACAAGAATACCCCCAAAATGTGCACCACCTTAATAGGAAAGTGCAACCCAATTGAGGGTTGAAGATAGAATATTCCCAGATCCAGGTGGCTGCTACAGCCACAGCTCTTGATGGGACTGAATTGGAGATAGTCTCTCCCCCCACCCAGTCATCCCTTCCATGTAAACCAGACAGTAAGTGCAACTAGATGTACTACTACTTTATTGTAAGCCTACTGTATGTTAACAGAATCTTGCAAGTCCGAAAGTACAGACTTACCACTGTCACTTTTAACTGCTTGATCCTTAGGTCCTAATTTTTTTTCTTTGACCGTTAAGCCATTGGTGGGCTCCTGCCTCTCTTGTCTGACTATTTCCTATCTCCTATTTCCTAAGAGAGAAGCATCTCTTCTCCTCATTTCCAAAGGTCATCCATACGTTCCATTACACTTCCATCCAAACCCATAGAGCTTCCACTTGATAAGCATCAAATGAACATCAAACAATAGTCTAAATATAAATTGTACTGAAGGTCCATAATACTGCTCCCACAAATAGATAAAGTACATAAAATGGGGTCATATAACAACTTGGCTCCATGCTGCGAGGAATATCCAGGTTTTTAAAGTCAGGATCATACCATTATTGGTATATTATGCTGTTCCAGATAGTGGGGGTCATGATGGAAAAAGGCACACATATTGGATCCTGCCAGATGGCTATTTTTAATAGTCAGCACCTGGACTATGTCCACTGAGATGGGATGAGACAACCATATCAAATAGATCCATATCTGAAAAATGTTGGCCTGCTCATTGTTTATACACAAGAGATTGCTTTGTGCATTGTTTATGCACAAGAACCTGCCTTCATTTCAAATGGCTTTCACTGGATCCTGTGACAGGTTTTGCCCTGAAATCCAACACCGACAATGTTTTAGCAAGCTGCTGGTTGTAGTAGAGATGGTGATTACCAAAAGGAATTCCTTCCTGTTCTGGTAATAATTATTTTATCAAGTATTCTAGAATTATTAGAACATTTGATAAAACAATTCAAATTGTGCACATCTATAGAAGTACAGAAAATTTATTCCTGTGTGTTATAATACAAAATCTATAGAAGCAAGTTCTACTTTATAACTTTGGGAGGATTGTGTTACAAGGGCCGTAATATATCAGCAACCATCTGATTATTAACTATTAATAATTTGTACGCAGCCCTACTTTCAATGAGACTTTGCTTCCAGCCAGACGTTGTTTATTCAATTTTTTAACAGTCTGCTTCTTTATGAATGGTTCCTTGGAAGCTGTGTTGTTTTGTCACATTTGCAGTAAACAGATGTGAGGGTGAGATTTTGGAAAAGTACTCAAAAATTGTTGAATGGAACACAGTACGAAGTGTTCTATTTTCTTGCTAAAACTAAAAGCAACAAGAATACAAAAAGTAAAATAGCATGGTCTTGGCACCTTTTATCACCTTTGGTGGATCTGTAACAAGGCTAAGAGTTATTCAAATATGTCCTTTAATTCAGAGAATTCTTAAAACAAGTGTACAATTAAAACCTGAGGTTATTCTTTTAGATTTGATGGATAAACAATTGAAGAGAAAACACGGGTTTTAATTTTTATATATAACTGCGGTGAGATTTTTATATGCAGAAGACTTACAGATTGTCAAGGTCATCTCCTTATACCAGGGGTCTCCAACTGTGGCCACTTTAAGACCTGTGGACTTTAACTCCCAGAATTCCTCAGCCAGCTTTGCTGGCTGAGGAATTCTGGGAATTGAAGTCCACAGGTCTTAAAGTGGCCAAGGTTGGAGACCCCTGTCCTACACCACGGGTGTCAAACTCGATCGCGTCATGTGACGCATCACAACTTTTTTGCCTTTGCGGAGCTGGGATGGGCGTGGACTGCGCATGACACATCCAGACCGCGGGCCGCCAGTTTGACACCCCTGTCCTACACAGATTCCACAATTGAAGAATGGATGGTGAGATTTATGGAATCGGCTAACATGGCAAAAGTAATCTTCTTGATTAAAGAAAAGACTTCCTATAGCTTTGTTTTTACGTGAACACTAGACTTGGACTTACAGTACATGGACTTTTTGCTAGAAGCTGAAAGAAATTCTACATTAATTTTGAGATTTGATGATTAGAAATATTTATGATAATAGAAATACTGTGAATTGAATGAGATCAAAAGATTAATGTATTTTATATTTATAACTCTAGAAGAAAGTTGGAAGCTATCTTTTTCTATTTCTTTTCTTTTTTTCTATTCCTTTGCACCTTCCTCTCCCTTGTTATTTTTCCTCCTTAATTCATTTCTTTTTCTTTTTCTTTTGTAGAAATTTAATAAAGCATTTTTTTAAAGCATAATCTCAAGTGCTAGCCTGTTAGCACTACTTTTCTGTAAGTCTAAGAGCAGATTGATAACAAATTTTGGAAGTAACAGCAAATTATTAAACCATTTAATGTATTTTCACTGTATCACCACCACCACCACCACCACCATCATCATCATCATCATCTATTCATTCTATGAATATTGCAATCTTTGGGACAGATATTTTCTGATGATGTAGTTCTAATCAAGAGCCTTAGAAATCATGGAGGTGTTTGGAAGTTCCAAGCAACTTTTTTTTTTTTTTTTTTTTTTTTTTTTTTTGCAAAGGGAATGATATAAAATCCGGTAGATTTAAAATTTCCAATATTTGGTGACTCCCTTTGGTAGGGCTCTAATTATGGTTGGTTATTATAGTTGACACTTTCTTTCAACCTTAATTTGCAAATTGTTATTTTTTCCATTTGGATTTGATCAATGTGATTATCTTTTGTTACTGCTACCTCTATGAACTACAATTTTTCAACAAAGGTAATGTCTGAGTTGGGTTACATTTCAAATATCTGTTGATTGGTTTTTAAAAACACATACATAAAATATCTTCATCTCATTGTCCTGTTCAAATGTGCAGTTCCAGCAATTTTTATTAATGATAAAGGCAAATATTTTACATACATTCCAATATACATTTTTGCAACTATAACATAATGTTGCTTATACTTATTTTAAAAAATTAACAGCTCTAATGAGGTCATCTACAATTCCAGATTCATCTTACACAAATGGTATTTGTCATTATTTAAGATCAGTTTTGGCTATAATGATGTTAGATTGCATAGTCTATTCCTTTTCTGTCATGGTTGCTCCTTTAGTTTCTTAAGAATTCTAATTCTCACCCATTGCCAGGTCATATTTTTATCTGATATTCCTTCAAACTGATGTCTATGATGCCTATGAAGAGGTTTAACTTCAGCTTTCAGTTGCTTCCTTTTTGCAATCTTCTTTTCATTTTGCAATTTTCAGTAGCTTTTCTTTACAAACATCCATCCAAAATAACTCCTTAGTGTGCCTGATCTCATCATTCTGGCTGTGTTTCACTTCATCCACTGTTTGCTTTACTTGGAGTAATTCTCTCTCTCTTTTATATCTGGCAAAATAGAGCCGTCTACATCTCGCTTGGTGGAAAGCATGATTCACAGTCATTAATTTTCTTGTTTTCCTATCAAGTCTAATTCAGCTTGGGTCCAAAGAATTGCACCTCCAGTCTAGAAAATAATTGGGACAGCCCAAGTGTTTATGGCTTTAATTATGTTCCCTGCATTTCATTTTGTTGTCAAATTTCTGGATTTATATATTTAGAGCTAGTATTCTATTCACTCATGTAATGAATGAGAATCTTGTGTCTGTCCTCATTATTTTCTTCTTCTGGTGCCAATTGGCTTAGGCCCTTCCCATTCATTAGCTGTAATCCATCTTCAACAATTTTGTCTCTTTTAATTGCCAAAATTGCACCTTTGTCTAGAGCAAATTGCATTTTTGTATCCCTTGCTGTATCCATAGATTGTGTTCAGCAGAGACTTGAATTCTGCTTTGGATTTTGTGAATAATTGCAGGTTATCCATGCATAGCAAATGGGTTATTTGGGAGCTTTGTTTGTGAACTGATAGGCATATTCTGCTTTGTTTAAATTATTTGTAAATGATATTTCTAAAATAAATAGTGAAAATGATTCGCCTTGGGATGTTAGAAAATAAGTATTCCATGGTGAATTGTTGTCATCTTTACTATTTATTAGGAAATGTTGATTGTGCCAGTCTATTTACCATTGATTGTCTTTCATGCATTTATGGATTGCAATCCCACCTCCCCTACCCTGAGGATCCTGCTCCTTCCTTCCCCATCTTCTAAGTATAATTCTATTTTTGATCCTAATTTCCATTGTTATTATTTTAGAAATATTCATCTTTTATGATTTTAATACTGTAAGTCGCCCAGAATCATTTCTAAATAAGATGGGCAGCATACATTTAACAAATCAATAATAAATACATTTATCAATGCTTTTAAGTATCTTTGAATTATTTTTACTAATCAAAAAATTTCTAGTCATTTTTCTGTTCAGGCTGTGGTCAGGAAGTGAATGAAGTGCCTTTCTTTATTCTATCCTAAGAGTTCATTTTTTTTCCTCATTGGTTTCTTAGGACCAATTTTTCTATTGTTATCAATAATAATTGTACATTTTTAATGCATAACAAATGGACAGTGCTTCTCTGTCAGTGCCTGTCACCCTTTACATTTATTGTTAAAAAGTATAATAGCAGAATCTTGAAAGCTAGCTGAGTTTTTCTCTACCACATTTTATGGTATCGACATCTACACATCTAAAGCAGGGAATTTTTTGAGATTCTTTTTCATCCTTTCTTCTTTCTCAGCACTGAATAATTTTTTCCTAAAACTACTCCCTTAATGATTTGTTTATTCCCAGGGCTAGATCCAGATTTTACCTTTTTCTATGCTGTTTCACTCTGTCTAGTCTATCCATGTTCATGGTATAATGCTTTGCACTGCAACTCTAACATCTCCCTCGGCTCATTTATTCAATCCAGTTTAGTATTTTGCCATTCCTACTCATAGGAGTAACCTTCTTTAAGACAGCTCTGTAGTATTGTTAAAGTTCAAAGTTAAACCTGAAATGAGCTTATAATGATTAGTGTCTGCAGTTGTTACTGTTATGCTGTGCTATACCGTAGTGGGCACTGCACCATAATGAGAGAAGCATACCTGCTAACTCAATAGCAGTGTAATATTAATCTGATCCTGCAAATGAACTCCCATCAGTTGTAACATAAAAGAGTCAGACATTGGGCAACTTGGATGTACAACAACTCTTAAATATCAGCAAGAGCTGTCAAAAACAGGCTTCATATTCTGTTGCCTGGTTACTGTAAGGTTCCCCTCGCACATATGTGCTAGTCGTTCCCGACTCTAGGGGGCGGTGCTCATCTCCCTTTCAAAGCCGAAGAGCCAGCGCTGTCCAAAGACATCTCCGTGGTCATGTGGCTGGCATGACTAAACACCGAAGGCGCACGGAACGCTGTTACCTTCCCACCTAAGGTGGTCCCTATTTTTCTACTTGCATTTTTACATGCTTTCAAACTGCTAGGTTTGCAGAAGCTGGGACAAGTAACGGGAGCTCACTCCGTTATGCAGCGCTAGGGATTCGAACCGCCGAACTGCCGACCTTTCTGATTGACAAGCTCAGCGTCTTAGCCACTGAGCCACCGCGTCCCCTTACTGTAAAGAACTCTATTTAAGAGGCCTCACTTAAGTCAAGATATTTCCTGGTGTTTTGCATTTTTCTTGTCCTTGTTTAGAATGTTGTAGCTGAGCGCTAGCGCAACCCTGTTGCAACAGCCCTGCAATCCAACCTGGAATGTTGGCTTAAGAAACAGGTCAGAGCAGCACGGGAGACATGTTTAGGCTACAGGTTGGTTAGATGCAGATTTAAATCAGAGCCTCACTTTGGGAAATCCAAAACTTCACGCCTATCCTTGAATTAACAGGAAAGGAAATTGAGCAGTTGAGTTTTATTTTCTTTCTTTTTGACATTATCAAGTGGCATTTTATAGTTATGGGATGTATATATGTGCACATCCCATAACTATAGTAGTTTGGGCTCTGCTGATTCTCACCAGGGATCTCAAAACCTTCTTTTTATAATCCCGCTGAGCTGTTCTAGCAACTCCCGCAGAGAAGTATTCTGCCATCAGTTACTTTACTCCACAGAAATTGTCTCTGCCACAGATTTATCAGACAGGAGAAAAATGGCCCTTCCTTCCTTCCTTCCTTCCTTCCTTCCTTCCTTCCTTCCTTCCTTCGTTCCTTCCTTCCTTCCTTCCTTTGACCATCTGGGTAAGCATGTGCTAAATGTTAGGTCATTTTTTCCAGAATGAGCTCCACTTCTTAATCTTTGTTACATGCAGCAAGACAGAAAGGCAGGGCAATCACTTTCTCAAAAGACTGAGCCAACTGCTTCTTCCAGCCTAAAATCTAAAATCTCAGCCAAGCCCCAATACCAAATAAAATAAAATATGTGTTCTGTGAAGTTTCCGAAAGATGCCCTAATTAATTCATGAGTCACGAGCCAAACTCCAAAAGAAATATAGCGATTTATTAGGAGCGACATTTCGGCAATACTCTGACGCAGTCAGAACTGAGCTCATGCAGGTTACGTGCCCTCTGTTGTGGCCCGCCAGCGACCCGTGCAGCTGGTTGCGGACTCCGACAGCGAAGAGGCTGTTGTGGTGATGCGCCAGCGGCCTGTGCAGCTGGTACCTCAGTCGGACAGTGAGGAGGTTGGTGGGGACTCGGTGCCAGAGGCAGAGATTCAGCCAGGGCCTTCAGAACCTCCAGAAGCTCCCATCAGTGACGAGGAAGAAGAGGAGGAGCCTATTCTTAATGCACGGGCACGCAGAGCTGCCAAGAGGCAGGAATGGTTCCTCAGGAGGAGGTCTCCTCGGGAGTAAGGCTTGGGGCTAATTGGCCATGCCCCTAGCCTATTTAAGGGATGACGAAGTCTGAAGTAATTTGT
>QLTV01000804.1:583768-601070 GCA_003457575.1 Thermophis baileyi
ATGGACTTTAACAGACGCGACTGCTAAGAGAGTATTAGTAGTTTAAAGAGTATTAAACAAGGTTTGTTTGTACGTTGCTTGTGTTGTTTTTCTCGGTTCGGCAGCTGGGACAGAACACCTTCATGACCCTGTTTCCCCCCTTCTCACTGGACATGCCATAAATCACATGCTCCAATGAACCACGTTGGCAGGCTGTTAACCCCACACCCCTCCTTCTGACTCCGGTAACCTAGGACACAATCAGTAAAAGAAACATTTGTGGAATGTAGTTTCAGTTAATACAATCAGCCATTCCATCAGCTCTCTCCCCTCCTTCTTATGGCAACTTGAAAGCTTTGCAAGTTGACATGTACTAGCCATTAAATAAAACATAATTGATTACAGCAACTAGACTCACTGATACCAAACTCCTGCCACATTGCTATTGGCTGAGGTTTTGCTGTTACCTGGTTTTCAGCCCACCTCAGAAAAGTCTTATCACATCCTAATTACAATGAGGCCAACACAATATACAGTACTGTGCATTGTAGCACTTGAGTCAAACTCTCTGTTCCCATATTTCAGTTGCAACAGCACATATCACGATGTAATGGACATATTTGTGTCATGATATAACATGCATTGTATACCCCCCCCCCCACACACAAACACACACAATGGATGCTTATGCTTAGAGAAAATAAAGAGATAAAACCATTTAGGACATAACCCATTAGGAAAATGATTTTTTTTTCCTTGAGAAGATCAGCCCTTTAGAGTTTAGAGATTTTCTGAAAAAAAAAACGTATTTTCAATTCCCCATCTTATTTGCTTCTGGGAGGAAGCAATTTATATGAAAATTATGTACTTGCTCTAGGTGGCCCTAGGGAAGAAATTACACTATTTCAAAAGGAGACCTGTAAAAGTGTTTGTGCTATTCCGTTCAAAGTTGATGGGAATGATTAAAACATGATTTACTTCCTGCTGTAGGATTTCAAAAGTCATTAAAATGTTTCTTTAAAGCATAAAATTGTCATAGTTTCACCTTTGTCATAATATTAAGGAGACCAAAAACAATGCTGAGTCATTTAAACTGCCTGGAGACCATGAATTATGGACATCATGTAGTTGCTATTAAAAAGATGTAGGCAACAATTCTACATGGAATAGTCCAGAAGTAAGTTCTAATGACTTTAGTAGAATTTAATTTCAGAAGATAGTCATAGACTTAAGTTCTTTATTTAATTATTAGTATTAAGTGTGGATCTAAAACAGAAGTTTCTCAGCTGAAGCTCTTGACTTACCAAATTCTGTCCCTCATTCACAAATGTTATCAAATAGCACACGAGTAGCTGGTTTCCATATCCTTTTTATTCATCCCACAGTGGATGTGTTGGTAACGTATCAGTCAGGTGCAGATGAAATGAAGAGACTTTCATGCTGGTCCAGGGAAGTTGTTAATTATGTAGCAATCACACTATCCCATTTCCCTCAGGACTGGGCTCTTCAGATGTACAAGTCTTTTAATTACTGGCACATTGTAGGATGATTTCTCTAGTCAATGACTCACATACTAAAACAAGGTGCCACTTGTTATTTATTATAAGCCAGCAGTCATTATGTTTGATATGTGAATCACTCTGCTAATAACTCAGGCCCTTCAAACAGGTGAAAAGAAGCTCAGGGTTTGTTGCCAAAGGTTTGGATGGAGAATTTGCAATATAACTCTAAGCAACTAACAGAGATGAAAGCTACTAATAGGTACTTGATGCTAATGTCATAATAGCTTGCTTCTGAGACGCTTCTAAAGCCCATTAGCAGTATTTGTACTCTGTATGTTCTTCTACAGAGCCACACTAACAGTAAATGTAACAGTTGCAAAAAATATACTTAACAGTTTGTATTGCATGTAACAGTGGTTCCCAACCTTTTTTTGGGCCATGCCCCACCTAAGCATCTCTAAAATCCTGATGCCCCCCGCCGCCCCGTGACATATAATTCTTACTATTCAAAAAGTGAACTACTCACGTGGAGGAAGCCTAAAAGGCCATTAACGTGGTTTAAACAAGGTTCCAATTGCCCCCATTAAAAATCAAATTGCCCCCCTGTGGGGCGTGGGCCTCACGTTGGGAACCACTGATGTAAAATGTCTGATCTTATTAACCTATTGCCTGCTGTTTGTTGATTTCTTTTTCATACTCTAGAGGGCGACTTCTATTAAAGTCTAAGTTGTTTTGATGCAAGAACATATGAGATGGTGAGCAGTACATTTTGTTATTTCAGTTTTTATATACGTTCGAAGAGTACAAGATGAAAAACATTTAAAAAAAAATAAAATAAAGCACAGCATCTGCTTTCATCACAAACTCAGTAGACAGTTAAGAAAGGTTTCCATATTTCTTCATAAAATGTGTAAACTGCTCTTTCATTTGCAAGTTCCAAGTTATATACAAAAGTTATACAGGAACATGAAATAAACATAAAATAAAATAAAATAAGTACATGGTCACTGTTTGAAAAACCGGGCATTTTTTGGTTATTTTAATGAAAGAATTTTAATAAAGCATAAATAATTTGGGAAATATGAGATTAGGGGAAAGCACATCTTTTGGGGAAATGAAAATATTTTCAGACAAGTTCAGATCATTAAATGGTGATTTTAACAATCATCCCTTTTGCTCTGGTGCGGTAGGTCTAACCTTAGAGGGCTAAATAATGCAATATAAGCTACAGAGTCCAATTAATCTTCTGCAGAGGAAATTGAGAAAAATAATGAGGCCTGTTCAGCAACTATAAATAAATGTCCTTCAAAGTACAAAATGTAGCTTTAGTTTCTCCATTTGAGCTGGCTTTGGATATGTATGTTACAGTTGCTACACAAATTGCAAGTAGTTAACTATAACAAATGGAATTTTCAAATTACATTTCTGTTTCCAACCATGTCTGTGTTTATTCAGGCTTCTTTTGGATTAGAGAGAAGCTTTCTGAGCACAAAATGTTCCTTTCTCAATGCCCTCCATATTATATTAAGCCATTTTTTTCCTTCTTCATGTCATAAATTATTATGGTTCATGGTGTACATTTAGTTTATGTGTTGTTTAAAATTGTGTTGTTGTTTTTTTGTTTACTGGTTCCTATTAACTTTTCCCATAGTAAGAAAAAAACAATATAGGAATATTTCTGAAATTTATTGAGAATCATAAAAAAAAACATGCCAGTTTTTGTATACCTCGAAATGATCTGCAAGATAAGGAATAAAAAGGGGGGAAAGACTACAAATGGAGAAGTCTACAAAGGCTAGTTTATGGTTAATTAGAGTTGCTGAAATTCTTTTTGAAATGGCTTTCAGCTTTCCTTAAGGAATATTACTTATTGTTAAATCTCATCTGGACAGTTCTAGGTGTTGACTATTAATGAGGAAGAAGTCGTGATGTATGACTTTCCCCCTCATTGGCCCATTCTCCAAGGCAGGAGAATGAACCGGTGTCAGTGGCTGAAATGCCAGACAGCTCCCTGTATAAAAGGAGCTGCCAGCATGCCAGCCATTTGTCTTTTAACCGGAGCAGAAATAAAACCTTCTTCCTTTTACAATGCCTGCGTGTCCTGCCTCCTCACTCAGACCCGACCTCTAACACTGGCAACGAAGGTGGGATGCTAGAGGAGAACAAAGGACAATCACCACGTGGCACAGACGGCCATTTTTGTTCAGCGCAGTCGAGTTCAGCACTGGCCGTCAGGATGGCTACCTACGCTCCACCTGAACCTTTCAACCCAAGCCAGCATGATTGGCTCGCGTATATGGGACAATTCAGAATGTTCCTGGAGGCTAATGCCCTGCAAGGGACAGAGGACGAGAGAAAGAGAGCCCTGTTCCTCAGCTATTGTGGAAACCGCCTGTATAAGATGGCTCAAACCCTAGCCGCACCAAAGAAACCATGGAATGGAAGGAGCTACAAGAAATGTTGGAGGAACATTATGCCCCAGCAGCATCACCATTTGCCCACCGACTCAATTTTTACAGCAGAGAGCAGCAACCAGGTGAGACCATAAATGAATATGTTACCAAGTTGAGGGACATCGCAGCCAGTTGCAAATTTGAAAAGGTAAATCAAGTGCTAATAGATAGAATCCTTGTGGGAATGAGAGACCTGAGGCTGCAGAGGAAATTAGTAACTAAGAAAGCGCTCACCCTCAAAGAGGTACTGGAAGAAGCACGAGCAGCCAAGCTTTCTGACAAACCGATGACCGATAACTAAGTCAGGAAGTGTCCATTCCTCCAGGGGGATGACAATAGATACACAGACGGGGGTGAAGAAGAGAGAAGCGATGATGAAGAAGAAGATATCTGTAGAATCAGAGCAGAGAGGAGAACGAGGCATAATGAGGTGGAACAGAGACCTCCGTGGTGTGCTGGATGTAAAGGGAATCACCCCAGGTCGGCATGTAGGTTTAAAGATACCATATGCCGACGGTGCGAAAGGAGAGGGCACATCACTGAGGCTTGCAGAGCGAGCCTGCCTGCGTACCCCAACCAGAGGCAGCCCTCCAACCAGCCACATGACCAACAACAAAGGGGATTCCGGAAGGCGCCAAACTCAAACTACAGGCGGGAAGAAAACAGAACCGCAAGAGACAGAGACTATGAGCACACAATAATAGGGCATTCTGATGCCTATAGAGAAAAAAAAATGCACATCACTGTGCAGATTGGAGAAGAGCTGTGTGATATGGAGATAGATAGTGGATCCTATATCTCCATAGTATCCTGGGCAACTATAAAGAAAGCAATCCCAGAAATAACCAGGCAACAACTAGAGCCACAACGAATTAAACTAAATGATTATCAAGGAAACAGCATCCCAGTCCTGGGGAGAGGGTTTTTCCCTGTGAAATTCAAAAAGTTCAAGGGCCTCCTACCACTAACCATTGTGGATAAAGACCTGCCCAGCCTGCTTGGGGTGGAGTGGTTTAAAGATATTGGCGTAGAAGTAACCATACATACTCTACAAGGAGAGGACTCTGATGAATTACAAGCGGAATTGCAGTCTGAATTCAAGGACGTTTTCTACGGAAGCCTGGGCAAGTATACCGGGACCCCTATATCTTTCAACCTAGACCCTAGTATTACCCCTGTCAGACTGAAACCGAGGCGAGTCCCTATTCCTCTTCGGCCCAAAGTGGATGAACAATTAGACAAGCTAATTGCACAGGGGTTTTTGGAGCCAGTCGACCACGCTAGGTGGGAGACACCTATAGTAATACCGGTGAAACCAGATGGGTCAGTTCGCATATGCGCTGACTACAAATGTACAATAAACAAAGCACTGCAACAGAGCGCCTACCCGGTACCAATAGTACAGCATCTGTTGCATTCCTTTGGAAAAGGAATTTTTTTTTGCTAAACTCGATTTGGCCCAAGCGTATCAACAATTACCAGTAGATGATGCTACTGCAGAGGCACAAACCATTGTGATCCACAGGGGGGATTTTAAATGCCGCAGACTACAATTTGGGGTTAGTGTGGCCGCAGGAATTTTCCAATGCTTAATGGAGCACCTCCTATATGACATTCCAGGGGTAGTACCGTATTTTGATGATGTCCTCGTGGCTGCAGAGAACAAAGAACAATTGACACAAAGACTGAGATTAGTTTTCCGTAAATTTCAGGAGGACGGCCTTAAGATAAACAATGAAAAATGCCAAATAGCAGTACCCAGTGTTGAATTTTTGGGATTTTTAATTGATGAAGCAGGCATCCACCCCACCAAAGGTAAAATCAAGGCAATTAAAGAAGCCCCCACCCCAACAAATAAAACAGAACTTCAAGCATTCCTGGGGCTGTTAAACTTTTACAGAATTTTTTTACCACAGAAGGCGTCTGTTGCGGAACCGCTGCATTGATTGCTTGATAAGACAGCAGAATGGATTTGGGGACGCAGGGAAGCTTCCGCTTTTTGAGGCAGTAAAAGAACTATTAACTTCTAATAGCGTCCTCATGCAATATAATGAGACACTGCCTTTCATACTGATTTGTGACGCATACTTGTTTGGAATAGGAGCGGTCCTCAGCCACCACCTACCAAACGGAATGGAGGCGCCAATCGTGTTTTATTCAAAAACACTGTCAAAAGCCGAACCCAATTACAGCCAACTGGATAAAGCAGCATTGGCGGCAGTGGCAGGGATTAAACGTTTCCATGAATACGTATATGGGAAAGAATTTGAACTAATTACAGACCACAAGCCACTTTTAGGCATCATCGCAGGGGACCGACCAACCCCGAACTTTTTGTCTCCCCGAATGACGAGATGGACAGTTTTCCTGGCTGCGTACAAATATTGCCTTATCCATCGGCTAGGGAAAGCTATTGATCATGCAGACACCCTGAGTCGATGCCCACTACCAGATCTCGTCGAAGACCCAGCCCCAGCCACATCCAACCTGCTAATAGAGGAGTTAGAACCCAGTCCGCTTACAAGTGGCAGAGATTGCGAGACTGTCAGCCAAAGACAGCATTTTGGTGCGAATTTTAAACTGGGTGTTGAGGGGATGGCCGGAGGTAGTGGAAAGTGATTTTAAGCCATTTAAAACTCACCAAATTGAATTGTCTGTACTGAAGGGGTGTTTAGCCCTTCAGTAAGGGGTATAGAGTTGTAATACCCCGGGTATTGAGGTAATCGCTCCTAGAATCGTTGCACGAAGGTCATCCTGGCATGGTCAGAATGAAAGCATTAGCCAGGAGTTATGTCTGGTGGCCGGGGATGGACAAGGAAATAGAACAATGGGTGGCAACGTGTTCACCATGCCAAGAGACTAGACCAGCCCCCCCCAGCGCACCCCCAGGGATTGGGAGACCCTAAAATCACCATGGGCACGTATACACATCGACTTCGCTGGGCCGATACAGGGCCAAACATTTCTCATAGTAGTAGATGCATATTCCAAATGGCTCAAAGTGGCCCTCATGAAAAGTACCATGGCAGAAGCAGTCATCAGTGTTTTGAGGAGACTGTTCACCACCCATGGAATACCAGACATGGTAATGTCAGACAATGGCCCCCAATTCACAGCCAATCAATTTTAAATGTTCCTAGCCAGCCAAGGGATCAGACATGCCCTGTCAGCGCCAGCACATCTGGCGGCCAATGACCTAGCAGAACAGATGGTCAGATCAACAAAGGAAACACTGGCCCGCATGGGCCCAGGGGACTGGCAGGAAAAAAATAGATACGCTACTGTTAGTCCAACACATTACACCAAACGCTATCACACACAAAAGTCCAGCTGAATTATTAATGGGCCAGAAGATAAGGTCCCAATTGGACAGACTGCACCCCAATTATAGTGCAGAGGTACCCGTAGATTCCACCAGCAAATGCCGGTCATTCGAAGTGGGGAGTTTAGTGTATGCCCATAGTTACATGGGCGACCCAAAGTGGGTACCGGCGATAATAAGTCACTGGGCCCAGATCTTACCGAGTAGAATTAAATGATGGTAAGATCTGGAGTAGATATATCGACCAACTCTGGGGCCGAAAAACCTCAACAAGAGACAACAGGTACTCACAGAAACTGATAATCATAACCAAACACAAACGGAACCGAGACAAACCACACTACAGCCCAACCTAACATGGATGGGATGGGAAACACAAAACAACAACAGCCTAGCCAATGAACCAGAAAATAAACGGAATCACTTAGCTGTAGCAGGGGGAGGCCAGCGAAGATCCTCTGAGGAGCCCAGGCCCGCGGAGCCAGCCACTCCTCGAGAGTCCTTCCAAGCGCTTCTAGGGGCTGACTCTGGAGCGGGTACAGGCCCTACTGTTCAGGCCACCGCCACGGAGTCGAATGAACTGTGCATGTCCAGTCACGGCCATCGAAGGCCCGCCTACCTATGTGACTACGTAACCTAAGATTGGTTGGACCATACTAGGAGGAGAGGGGTGTTGAATATTAATGAGGAAGAAGTCGTGACGTACTCATTGGCCCATTCTCCAAGGCAGGAGAATGAACCGGTGTCAGTGGCTGAAATGCCGGACAGCTCCCTGTATAAAAGGAGCTGCCGGCACGCCAGCCGTTTGTCTTTTAACTGGAGCAGAAATAAAACCTTTTTCCTTTTACAATGCTGCCGTGTCCTGCCTCCTCACTCAGACCCGACCTCTAACACTAGTCTATTGTCCAACTAGCATTGAAGTCAATTATTGTTCATAGTTGGGGGGGGCAGGATAGTAATTAAAATAAGTATGATGACAGATGACGCACAACAGTGATGGCGGATAACACGTAACAATGCAAGCTCTGTCCTTTTGTATGTCCATAGAAGATACTATGAAGCAGCGGTTCTCAACCTGTGGGTCGCAACCCCTTAGGGGGTCAAATGACCCTTTCACAGGGGTTGCCTAAGACCATCGGAAAACACATATTTCCGATGGTCTTAGGAACCGAGAC
Organism: Thermophis baileyi; assembly: GCA_003457575.1. NCBI lineage: Eukaryota > Metazoa > Chordata > Lepidosauria > Squamata > Dipsadidae > Thermophis > Thermophis baileyi. The sequence continues at coordinate 592,200 of QLTV01000804.1, forward strand.
ACCGCTCTTCTATCCGTCCACATACGAGTACCCGGGGACAGTGTGACGCACGGGAGGCCCTCGAATGCGCAGGTTTTCAGGCTGCAGAGTTTTTATATAAAAACATTAAACTCTATCTATTACTCAGAATCAGTCTTTGTCCTGCTGAGTTAAAAAAAAACCTGATGTTTTTTAATTATCTACACAAGCAATAATATTAGATGGTGAAATAAATGGTTTTTAAAAATCATTTCTGGGTAGTTTAACCAAACAAATCCAGTGTCAGGCCTGATACATCCTCAGAGAATAAATTTCAACTGTTGAATAAGAACTCAGAGTGAAAAGGATATTTGTACTGTAGTATTCTTAAAGAATACATGGTAGAACACCGTCAGATATATTTTTATTAGAATTGAATGTAAAAACAGGCTGAAAGATCAGAATCTTTCAGATTCTGAAATTATGTCCCAGTCATCAACAACATTAAAAAAACAATCAGAAGTAGACATAAACTTTCATTTTCAATGTTGGGATATACTGTTGCCATCAATATATTTTTATTACCTACATTCAATTCTTCTAGGTAGTCTATCTTCATTCATAAAGAAGTTAAAAAAAATTGTTTGGCCTTCATTATGTAAATAAAAAAAACATGCAATATAACCTGTTCTAAATCAGGTCATTGTGGATTGGTTATTCCTAAATCTGAGTTTAGAGTTTTTTAAAAAAATTACACAACTGAGAAATGCAATGGGAATGGCAATACGAAACCCAAAGCATGGTTTTTATAGAACTGCTTAGCAATTAAAAAATGAATTAAAAGTTTCAAAACGTATATACTATATGTGAGCTATTTATAACAAATTCTAGACTTGGCAAGAAATGATTGTTGTATTATTTAGAGTTCTCTGATCTGCACAGAAGTTAGGGAAAATACTTTTGCAAACATATTTACAATCACGAGGCAGCAACAATTAAAAATATTCTTTTCTACCGTAATATCCATCTATATGATTATCTTTCTTTAACCCTTTAAACAAAGTAGCATGCAGTCTTAATAACCAACAACAAAGGTGCTCTCTCTCTCTGAAGTTCTTTATTTCCAGCTGTGTTATGAGTAAGACAATTCTTACAAATAAAGCAATTTGAAGTATCTGATAGAATAGACCAGTGATGGCAAAACTTTTTGGCACCAAGTGCCGAAAAGGGAGCGCGCGCATGCGCGCTTTGCGCGTGCGCTCGTCTGGGCCACAACCCGGAAGAGGAGCTGCCCAGGGGGCATGCATGCACCAGAAAATGAACTTCTGGTTTCCGGCGCGTGCATGTGCACCGGCCAGCTAGTCTTCTGGATACTGGCGCGCATGCACGTGCAACGATCAGCTGGCCGGCACGCATGCTCACGCCAGCAAACGGAAGACCAGCTCTTCCAGTTTCTGGCACTGCCACATGTATGAAGGCCAGCTGATCGTTGCGCACACATACATGCCAGAAACCCGGAAGAGGAACAGGCGACGCCACGCGTGTCAGGTGACATGGCTCCGTGTGCCACTTTGGGCACGCGTGCCATACGTTCGCCATCACGGGAATAGACAATTGACCATGCTTCTTATGATCTACTCATTTGATGTTAAGCTAGAAATGTTCCCTGGCAGACGCATAAATCCAGTTACCAAATGAATGGTTATATGGCAGTGATGGCTAACCTTTTTCTCATCGCATGCCGAAAGCACGTGCATGCGCGCCAGCGTTCATGTGCATGTGCCGGCACCCATAATGCAATGCATGCGAGACACACACCCCGCGCCCCACCCGGCCACGCATGCGCACGTGACCACACACGCTACCCCTGCCCCCTCCGGAGGGCCTCCAGAGCCCTGGGGAGGATGTTTTCGCCCTCCTGGAGGCTCGCGGAAAGCCTCTGGAGCCTGGGGAGGGCAAAAAACGGGCCTCCCGGAAATGGGCCTGTTTCCGGCCTCTGGAGGGCCTCCGGAGCCAGGGGGAGGCCATTTTCGCCCTCCCGGAGGCTTGAGGAAAGCCTCCAGAACCTGGGGAGGGCAAAAAATGGGCCTCCCAGAAGTTCCGGAAGTCCAGAAACGGGTCCGTTTCCGGCCTCTGGAGGGCCTCCAGAGCCTGTGGGAGGCCGTTTTCACCCTCCCGGAGGCTCAAGGAAAGCCTCTGGAACCTGGGGAGGGTGAAAAACAGGCCTCCTGGAAGTTCCGGAAGTCTGGAAACGGGCCTGTTTCCGGCCTCCAGAGGGCCTCCAGAGCCTGGGGGAGGCCGTTTTTGCCCTCCCGGAGGATCGAGGAAAGCCTCCGGAGCCTGGGGATGTGCCCCGCCCTCCGCACATGCCGGCACCCATAATGCAATGCAAGCAAGACACACACACCGCATGCCCTACCCGGCCACGCATGCGCATGTGACCACCCGTGCTCCCACACCCCCTCCAGAGGGCCTCCGGAACCCGGGGGAGGACATTTTCACCCTCCCGGAGGCTCGAGGAAAGCCTCCGGAGCCTGGGGAGGGCAAAAAACAGGCCTCTTGGAAGTTCCGGAAGTCTGGAAATCAGCTGGCTGGCGGGAGGTGCATGCACATGCGCGATGGAGCTGAGCTGGGCAACGGCTCACGTGCCCGCAGAGAGGGCTCTGCGTGCCACCTGTGGCACACGTGCCATGGGTTCGCCATCACGGTTATGAAACGGCATGGCTTATGAGTGCATTTCCGCTATTCACAAACATATTTCTTGGATACCCATATCGTATGGCAGACAGCTTTACAAAGTAGCATCAATTTTACTTGTGTTTAATTTCTTTTGGGGTTAGGGTTGCACTTAATGAAATCTGCCAAAATTCAGCAAAGAATCTACGTTTATCATCTCTTCCCTATTATTCTGTTGTGTTTGGAAGTTGTATACATTATTATTATGGTTTGTTGCACTGTCAATCAGATGTTTAGACTTGATTTGGCATTTTTATCCACCTATTTGAGTCCTTTCTAAGGACCTCAGATGGGCATATTATTATTAATATTACCATCTATTCATCCAGTGAATATCACAGTCTCTAGCTTAGGTATTTTCCAGTCAATGAGGTTCTTACCAAGAGCTTCGGTATAAGGTAGGAAGATGGCAAAACCTAGTAAATTTAAAACTTCCAAATATTAGTAAAAAACCCTTGTATTTCTTTTATATGTCTCAAGAACTCCAAATACTAATGGTATTATATAGTTGGCTTTGTCTTCCAAGGTGTGTTATGTTTCGTGTATTCATTTGCCTCTATTTCAAAACCCCAAAATCGTAACCTAATTTTCAAACATTTGTTCAAATGTTTGGTTTCAGCAATTTTTACATACATTCCAATACACAATTTTCACAACTGTAACATAGCATTGCTTGTACTTAGTTTGGGCAATTTTTGTACAGCTCTAATGAGGTCAATTACAATTCAAGATTTCATTTTAAACAATTGGCATTTGCAATTATTTAAAATCAGTTCAGTTTTGACTATGATAATGTTAGATTAAGTAGTTTGTTCCTGTGCTGCCATGACTGCTCCTTCAGTTTATTGTTTAAAAATTCCAACGTTCCCCCATTGCCAAGTCATATTTTTATCTGATATTCCTTCAAAATGATGTGTATAATGCCTACAAAGAGGTTTAACTTCAACTTTCAGTTGCTTCTTTTTGTAATTTTCTTTTGATTTTTCAGTTTCCAGTAGCTTTTCTTTACAAACATACACCTAAAATGACACTTTACCTTGCCTGGTATCATCATTCCAGCTGTGTTTCTCTACATCCACCGTTATTTTTACTTGGAGTAATTCTCTCCCTCCTTTACTTCTGGCAAAATAGTGTCTGTCAACATCACTGTTTGATGGAAAGTATGATTCACAATAATTAGTTTTCCTGTTTTCCTCTCAAGTCTAATTCTGTTAGTGTCCAATCAATCATACCTGCATATGGCAAATGATTGAGATAACACAAGTGTTTATGGGTGTAATCATGTTCCCTACATTTCATTGTTCGTTCAAAATTTTTGGATTTGTTTTATATAATTAGAGGTAGCATTCTATTTAATTTGCTTGTGTAATAAGACAGAAGCTTGCATTAAAGCTCAATATTTGTTTCCTTCGTCTAGTGCCAATTGTTTTAAACCATGTTTGTTCATTAGCTATAATGCATTTTCTTTAATAATTTTATCTCTTAATTGCCAAAATTGCACATTTGTCTAGACCAAATTGCATTCTTCTAATCTCACTGTATCCATAGATTGTGGTCCATAGATCGTGTCTTAAGTGCTTCTTTGGATTTTGCGAATAATTGTAGGTCATCCATTTATAGCAAACAGGGTATTTGGGGCTTTAGGTGTTGATAGCCACATTTGGTTTTGTTTAAATTATTTGTAAGTAGTATTATTGCTAAAAAAATAAATAGTAAAGATGTCATTGACAAGCTTCTTTTGATTTTTAGTTCATTAGTCTCTTCACCATTGATTATTAGATTTGTTTTCCATGCGGTTATTGACACTTTAAAGTATTTTTAAATGTTTTTACTAATCTCTAAGATAGAATCATAGAATGATATGGTTGGAAGGGACTTTGGAGTTTTCCTAGTCCAACCCCCTCAATAAATTGAGCTTATGCCTCCCCTGCTCGCCATGGGGAGGTGAGAATTTCTACTGTCCTGATGCTGCCAGAAAACCGCAATGAAGGAGCATTCAAAGTCCTTAACCTGTTGAGGAAAGCAAACTGACCCAGCACAGAGCCACCCAACAAACATCTACACCAGAATCTCAGCCAGCTGGTTAACCACATCCAAATTTTTGACAGGCATAGTAGCATTCACAGCTGGGTAGTTTCACCCACACTTTTCTTTTAAAGCAATTCAATATCCATAGCCAAACCCACTTAGTCTACTTCACCTCATGGGCCCCCTTAGAATAGAAAAGCAAAAGCTGGCTAGTCAAGGTTGAGCAGAAGAGCAAGAGAAGGAAATAATCAATCAGGCAATAAAAAGGATTGTATTGACGAAACTGTGGAATGTAATAAGTGTTGTGTAAAGTATTCGGGCAACCTATGGCATGTGCAATCATAGCCAGAAAAACAACAACAACCAACTGTTGGTTGGATAGATGAAAACAGACTCTATGTTTCTGCTGCTAATAGGAAACAGTCTGCAGGAAGTACAGGAGGAGAGAATTTTGAAAAGGTCATTGTGCCACCTCAACATCACTGACACTACTTACAAAGGGGACAGAGCTTATGGTGCAACATTTCTTTCATCATTTTGATGAAAACAGAGACCTCCCATAGATGGTAGGAAAACAAGTCTTTGTCATCTTCTCTGTGGGAAGAGGAGTAAACTGGAATAATCCTACTTTTCAAAAGAATTATCATTCCCTGATCATCATACAAGAGGTTTTCAATCTCCTCTGAGATGAAACTGGTTGGGGGGTAGGATGAGTGTACATGATTCATTCATGAGTAACTGTCCACCATGTTATGCAATAGTGACATATAAATCTCCCCAGGCATCAATGACACATCAAAGCTGTCCTCATTACTATTATGTCAACATAGCAATAGATGGATAACCGAACAGTCTTCATGGATTCAATCAGAGGTGGGTTTCAGCAGGTTCTGACCAGTTCTGGAGAACCGGTAGCGTAAATTTTGAGTAGTTCGGAGAACCAGTAAATACCACCTCTGACTGGCCCCGTCCCCATCTATTCTCTGCCTCCCGAGTCCCAGCTGATCGGGAGGGAATGGAGATTTTGCAGTATCCTTCCCCTGTCACACCCACCAAGCCACGCCCACCAAGCCACACCATACCCACCAAGCCACGCCAACAGCACTGGTAGTAAAAAAAATTGAATCCCACCACTGGGTTCAATCTCTTATTCCCTTAATACGAACATGTTCCACAAACCGTTTATGCCATGTTCGCATGACTCTGTTTTTATCTCACTCACAAGGCACAGCAGATGCCATTTAAGGGTAGTCACAGCATTGCTTGCATCACCAGGGATGGAGATGTAAAGCACGGTGTCAGTATACTGATGGTATCTCATCCCGTGGTGTCAGATGATCTCGCCAGCAGTTTCATGTAGATGTTAAAAAGGAGCAGAGAAAGTAGCGAGCCCTGTGGAAATTTAGGACAAAGGCTTGGAGACAGTTCAACTGTAAGTCACTGATGGGTATCCTGCCAAAATTTCTCACTGGTTAAGGTTCCCACAACTTTGTTTACAATGTGTGTGATCATGCTTTTCTTTTGATGTAACTTCTTTGCTTTTTTTTTTACACTACCTCTTTGCTGTCTTTTATCTCTTACAAGTCTGGATTCCCGGATGATGTCAATGAATGTTAATATATTTCTCCTGAATAATTAATGGCGTTTTGTTCAGAAGTTCTGATTGGCCTTTGAAAGGAAGTGTTGAAAGGTTTATCTGCTGCACATTTGGATATGAGGTAGAGAAGCTTCTTCAAACTGTGAAAACCCTGAGGTTCATATATTTTGCTTCAGCCAGGGCTGTAAAAGAATTAATAAACTACAGCAAATTGTCACAAAGCAAACTAATATTTCATTTTTTTTTCTTTCTGGGAAATTTGAAGAAGAGTGGTGTAGCATTGTGGTAGATTCTGAAGCTTGTTGGACAAGATAGATCAGGTTAGGTGTAAACATTTCGCCCTCAATCACCACAATGAAACAATTGGCAGTTCTGCTGCTATGCTGTGACACAGTAGGGGTTTTGATGAGACCTGTTAGCTTCTGCTCAGGACACAAAAGGAAGCCTTTTGGATCATATTGATTAGGATCCTGCCAATTTCAGATAGCAGACTGGGTGCTAATTAATTAATCATAGTTGCAGAGCTGAGCTAACCTGCAGTTAACACCTTTCAGGAAAGCTCAGCCTGCACACAAAGAAAACCAGGTTAGGAAGAGATGGCTTATTTAAGCAATCTCTCCCCTTTGCAAGAGAGGGAATTTTGGGAAATGGGGAAAGGGAGAAGAAAATATAAAAATACAAGTTGGACAATCAAGCCCAGGTAGCTGGGTTGTTGTTGTTGTTTTTTTTTTAGTTTTTATAGTTTTATCGTGAACCACTCAGTGATGTTCTAAGATGGGCAGCCATTACAAATCTTTGAAAATAAATAAGTGCCATGAATAAATGTACTGATTCGTGATCAGGACAAAAATAAGACCAAATTATTTTCTTTTGAGATTTCTTTATTGCATCTTCTGCTTAGTTTCTGTAAAGAACAGTGTCTGCTAACCCTAAAGAGTTTTGAATCATCATCAACCCACACATATCAAAGGCACTTGCCTGTGGCACCAATTCTCTTCCCCCCCCCCTCTCCAAAGCAGTATGAAGTGGATTGGTCTTTCTTTCTATCATCTCCAAACTGCTGCTCTAGGAATGCTGAGATCGTGCGGAGAGCAAACTAGCTGATGTGGGCTTTCATCTGGCTGACAAATACTTTCCTGCAAAAACAATAGTTAAGTCACTGCCTTGTCCAAGCAATTGCCACTAGGGAAACAATTAAAAAAAAAATCCTCCCACCTCCACTCCAACCAGCAAGGAAATTAAATTCATTCCTAGCATCCTTCTCCTCCACATTAAATAAAAATAAAGTGGGTGAATGGGGCAACAGGTTCTAAGCAAAATGCATACTGGCTACTGGGCAGTACTGTATGTGGGCATGTGGGTATGTATGAAAGGGCACTTCAACATTGCTGCCACGTATTGGAGTAATGAACAGCCTTTCATCCATATATAAGGGAAAGAAAAATATAAGAAAAGCCTTATTCTTTGCAGGTTGCTTGTCTTCTGAACAGAATGAGGAAAAAAGACCTACTGGACCCACTGAAATTCAAGAGATGGAAGGATGGAATGAGGCACAGCAGTGTTCCAGTATTTGAGGGGCTGCCACATGGAAGAGGGGGGGGTCAATCTATTCTCCAAAGCACCTGAAGGCAGAACAAGAAGCAATAGATGGAAACTAATCAAGGAGAGAAACAATCTAGTACTATCTAGTACTAAGGAGAAATTTCCTGACAATGAGAACAATTAACTAGTGGAATGACTTGCCTCCAGAAGTTGTGGATCACTGGAGATTTTAAAGAAAAGATTGGACAGCCATTTGTCTGAAACGGTTTAGGGTCTCCTGCTCGAGTAGGGGGTTGGACTAGAAAATCTCCAAGGTCCCGCCTAACTTTCTTATTCTGCTTTTGAATTGGTGCATAGTTTTCTGCGAAAGTGCACTAAGTGATTCTTTTCATTCAAAAGTATACAGATCAATTTAAATGCACTGGAGTTGAGCTAAAACTTACCTGTCATTATTGCGTGGACATGATATCTTGCTTAAATTAGGTTTCAGATACTATGGATACTTTTAAATACCTAATCTGACCTTACTATTCTTACTTTAACTTTCACAGGAAGCTGGTGATTTTAAAATGAAGGAAGTATGAATGTGTGTGTCTCCTACTCAAATAGGGGGTTGGACTAGAAGACTTCCAAGGTCCCTTCCTTGGAAAAACTCTGTTATTGTTATTATGTTATTCTGAAAAGCATTAACTTGTTCATGAGCAGCAGATCTGGTTTAGATTGGAATCTGCCATGCTTACAATAAAGTAAAAGAGAGAAACAGACTACATATACAATGCAACATATGTTTTGAACTTTCAAGAGGACAGGTGTGGAGAAAGTGACATCAGAAGTGCTAATCCACTAACTCATTCAAAATAGTTGATCAAGGATTCAAATATTTGTGTGTGTGTGTGAGAGAGAGAGGGAGAGGGAGGGAGGGAGGGTGGGGGAGAGAGAGGGAGAGGAGGAGAGAGAGAGAGAGAGAGAGAGAGAGAGAGAGAGAGGAATGGAATGGAATGGAATGGAAT
>QLTV01000804.1:614612-632496 GCA_003457575.1 Thermophis baileyi
GGTTGTGGCATAGACTTGAACTACTGTGATGTTGAATGGTTTGCCTTGGATTCGAACTGAGATCATTCTGTCATTTTGGGGATTATATCCCAGTATTGCTTTTCCTACTCTTTTATTGACTATGAAGGCTACTCCATTTCTTCTGAGGGGTTCTTGCCCGCAGTAGTATACCTGATGGTCATCTGAATTAAATTCACCCATTCCTGTCCATTTTAGTTCGCTGATTCCTAAGATGTCAATGTTCAGTCTTGTCATCTCTTGTTTGACCACGTCCAGCTTGCCTTGATTTATGGATCTTACATTCCAGGTTCCTATGGAGAAAAGATCTTTATAGCATTGGACTTTCCTTTCACCACCAGATAAATCCACAGCTGAGCGTCCTTTCGGCTTTGGCCCAGTCGCTTCACTCTTTCTGGCGCTACTAGTACTAGCCCTCTGCTCTTCCCCAGTAGCATATTGGACACCTTCCAACCTGAGGGGCTCATCTTCCAGCGTCATATCTTTTTGCCTTTTGGTACTGCCCATGTGGTTTTCATGGCAAAGATACTGGAGTGGGTTGCCATTTCCTTCTCCAGTGGATCACGTTTTGTCAGAGCTCTCAGCTATGACCTGTCCATCTTGGGTGTCCCTGCACGGCATAGCTTCATTGAGCTATGCAAGCCCCTTCGCCACGACAAGGCAGTAATCCATGACAATGGCTAAGATGATGATGATGATGATGATGATGATGATGATGATGATGATTATGATGTTTTCCACCAAATAAGTAGTAGAGTATGTCAATGTGAATCCATTGCCTATCCCCCAAATTCATCACACTGAGTGAATCAATAAGATGCATGTTGCATCAATGCCCCCTGATTCTTCTGCACAAGCTCTGACTAGAATAGAAATGATTTCACAAGTGATTTATAGTTACTAAATGAAACTAATGTGAATTTCTCTGGAGTTCTGTTTTTCTTTTGATGACCATTCTTCTTTTGAAAAAGGAGCCTTCAAAACTCTTCATGCTAATTTCTCAATAATTATGCTCTTCACAGGCTATTATCATGGCTAGGCCATTATCTCCCCTTTCCTCTCATCTGCTTCGATAGTTTCAATGAATTCCTTACCATCAGTGATTATGCATCAAGAGATGCTTAGGGAAACAGGTAATATGAATGTCAGGGAATTTGATTGAGGCCATAACATATTTATCCATCTCTTTTTCATAATAAGTTTTGCGTAATTGGACCTCATCTGGAATAGAGGATAGAATAGGGAGAGTCATCCATTTCAAGGAAGATGGAGACAAAATTAAGTGGGTTCAGATGATGGGAACAAATATTTTAAAAAATGAGAAAACTGGATACGTTTAGAAAAAAGATCTGAAAAGATTAACTGAAGATCTATAAGAAATATTTTCTCAGTAATTTATTTTATATAAAAGAGAAATCTTTACTTTCAGATACAGAAGTGTCTTTCTTCCCATTTCCTTTATTAAACGTAGGAAGAAAAAGAGTAGCATATACAAAGTTAAATTCAATATATGTTAATCAGTATATAGACCATGCATTATTTAAATTAGGGATATATTATAATCCAAGATCCACAGATTGCAACCAACTCTATTTTTAGATTCCCAAATTATGTCACCCATAATTGGAATTCAATGAAAGTTTTTAGGGGTATTACTTCTCGCTTTTTTTAAGGAACGAAACTATGCATTAAACTAAGCGTGTTACCTTCGAAGTTAGTCTATCCATATACTGGCCTTAAAAACATGCCTTGTGCTGTGCCAAACACATTATTCCCTACCTACAATCCTCAAAGGTTGCTTTTCTTCCCACTCCTTTTTTCTAAGTCACTTCTTGACTAAAATGTACAAGCCAATATATAAGATAGAGAGTTGATACTTAAGAAGACTCTTGTAATATTTTTTTATATATTATTCATGTGTCATGAAAAACTTCTGGTGCCATTTTGGCATTGTAAAACTTCTCAATTCTTGTTTGCTAACTACTGTAACATTATTTATCTCTTTATGTATTATATTTATATCCTCCCCCCCCACCCCTCTGTTATTCTGGGCTTTATCCCTCATTTTTTTCCTTCCAACCACAACCCAATTGGCTGGGTTGAGAGATTATGACAAACCATAGTGAGCTCTGGTTTTTTTTCAGTTCTAGTTTAACATCATAACCCTTGTGCTACCCTGATTCTCAAGGCACAGTACAGGTAGTCCTCGAGTTACGACCACAATTGAGCCCGAAATGTATGTTGCTAAGTGAAACATTTGTTAAGTGAGTCTGCCCCATTTTATGACTTTTCTTACACAATTGTTAAGTGAATCATTGCATTTGTTAAGTTAGTAACATGGTTGTTAAGTGAATCTGGCTTCCCCATTGACTTGGTTTGTCAGAAGGTCGCAAAAGCTTATCACATGACTCCAGGACACTCCAACCGTCATAAATATGAACCAGTTGCCATGCATCTGAATTTTGATCATGTGACCATGGGGATGCTGCACTGGTCATAAAGGTGAAAAACGGTCATAAGTCACTTTTTTCAGTGCCGTTGTAACTTTGAACAGTCATTAAATGAACTGTTGTAAAACGAGGACTACTTGTATTAATATTTCTATACATTACTTCAAGTTAGGTCAACCCCTCTGACCCCTGATGTTAAATCACAATTCCCATAACTCTTAGTAAGTATGGGTTAGATGGTTTTCAAATAAGTTTGTGTCTGCTGACTTCCAGGCTATGGATGCAGTGATAAGACCTTTTGTTTGGTTGCCCATTTGATGTCCATCTAAAGGGGCCATGAGAGACCTCCTCCTGCAAAACTGCATATACAGGGCTCCTTCACACACGCATAAAATACACATGTGATGAAGGCGCAGGCACTGTGTACGTTATTGGTGGAAGCAATTTGTGTAGTATCGTATATCTCTATTATGTTTTCTTTTAATACAGGAAGGAGGCACCTGAAAATCTCTCTATAGAAATGCCATAAAGTAAAGCCAGGCTTAATAAGAAAGACTCTGTCTTTTTTTCTAAAGCATAATCCTTTTTCCTAAGTTTATTGTGTTATCATCTAGACAGAAAGCAATGACCTGAAATATTATGAGTATATTTTCAACTTTCTGAGTCATTCTTACTTTCCCCCCCCCCCCATGCAGCAATAAAAGACCAACAGAATCAGTTCCAAACTGTTTCATAAAGATAAAATCCAGTTATGTCCGTTCTCTTACTTCCCTTTTTCAAGTTTCATTATAATGAAATTACTTTGGGATAATTTGCTTGGATAAAAATGAATGTATTTCAGATGCTTGAGTCAGAGATAACATAGATTTAAACCGGAAAGGCTGATGATAGAAAGGGAATAACAGCAATTTGGGAAAGAGTGGAAGTCCTTTCAGTCTTATTTTGTTTTGGTGATGATGGAGACCCATAGAGGAAATCAAGCCAAGGGCAATTTTTACAATTTTAAAAGGTTAATACAAAGGAGGAGACTTAAATCTGCTTCAGTTGATGAAATGTAGGTTTAACCCATACATGGAGGGAGTGTGATTGTGCTGAGCTGTCCTATAGTTGTCACATATTGTGTCTTACAGAAATCTTTAATGCCTGATTCCAAGAAGCCAGTTGAACCCCTCCCATTAACTATTCCATCTATTGCTTGTCTTGATTTTTGGACATCTGTGCTTTTAGTGGTGCAAACAGTCCCAAAGTGTCTGCTTAGCCTTACTTAACTTGTTTTAATAGCATGGAGTAATAGTTATGGTATTGGGCTATGACTGGGAAGACCCAAGTCCACACTCTACAAATAAATTCACTGGGTGACTATGGTCTAGTTCTTTCTTTTTCATCTCATCTTATCTGATGGGGCTGTTGTAGGGGTAAAATGAAGATAAATCCCAATACTATCTAAGCTGCTTTAAGTTCCTAGAGAAAAGGTAGGATTTAAATTTGCCAAAAAGGTAGACAATCTTGTGAAAAGAGCTTTGTGAACCAGAATATAACATCATAATCTCATTATTGATTCAGATTGCTAGAACAGGCTACACTGCTCTGGGATACAATAGCAATAGCACTTAGACTTATATACCGCTTTATAGTGCTTTACAGCCCTCTCTAAGTGGTTCAGCATATTGCCCCCAACAATCTGGGTCCTCATTTTACCCACCTCGGAAGGATGGAAGACTGAGTCAACCTTGAGCCGGTGAGATTTGAACTGCTGAACTGCAGCTAGCAGTCAGCTGAAGTAGCCTGCAGTACTGCACTCTAACCACTGCGCCACCTCGGTTCTACCACATCCCCATTGGTAGAGTGATCAAAAAGTACAATTTGTTACTAAAAACCTTACTTCCATATCTAGCTTGCTTATAAGATGCACCAAAACCAGAAGCAAATGTCATAACATATGACATCACTTACCCAGATGTAGTACATCAACGTTCACAGCTATATCTCTTCTCAGATTCACATGCAAAATAAATTCTCCCCTTTTTTGCTCATATTACAGGTAATCCTCGAGTTACGACCACAATTGAGCCCAAAATTTATGTTGCTAAGTGAAACATTTGTTAAGTGACTTTGACCCATTTTACAACCTTTCTTGCCACAGTTGTTCAGTGAATCATTGCATTTGTTAAGTTAGTAACAAGTTAAGTTAAAAATTCTACTTGATTCCTTTCATATGCACGTGAACACACTAAGATTCTAAAATCATTGTGTTTCCAGATTCTAAAATCTGGAAACACAATGATTATACAAAGCCTTATGTGGAATGCATTTGTTAGACAACATTTGCAGATATTTCAGTACATTTTTTTTTTTTTTGGGTGAATAGTAGTTTTCTTCCAAATGAGATTCCTGAGCATGACAGTACATGTAATAGATTTTGGTGGACATTTTCATTACTTTTAAAAAAAAATACCTGAAAAGATAAGTGCAGACCTCTTAAATTATTTATTTCATTAAGATGTTTGATTGTTAGAAAGAAATGAATAAAAGAAAATGTAACATGAAGAACAAAATAAATAATTGTACAATAATTGTAAGATTCGTTAGTCCACAAAAATGTAATTTAAAGTGGTAATTGTTAGCCTCACATAATTACTCCATCCAAATGTCTATTTTGTTGGGGTGGGCACAATAATTGCCCCGTGGAAAAGCCACCAAGGTGTAGCTGGACTAGAGTTGTAAGACTCTGGTTCTAGTCTTCTCTTAGGCATGGAAGCCAGCTGGGTGACCATGGGCCAGGCTCTGAGACAAGCCAACTGATCAACCAAACACCCCATTACTATGTGCTAAATATGCAGGACAAATGCTAAGTTTACTGTGAGGTTAGCTTTTTTCTATGGAGGTGGTCAGTGAAGGAAAAAAATCTCATTAATTTATATAGCCCTGGAAAAAGGTTGTAGCAGGGGTGGGTTCCTCCCGGTTCGGACCGGTTCTCCCAAACCGGTAGCGGCCCGCTGGTGACATCACGATGACATCACCGAACCGGATCGGTCGGTGCCGGTCCGTGGGGGCCGCCATCTTTTTTTTGAATTTTTTTTGAATTTTTTTTATTTATTTTTTTTGAATTTTTTTATTTATTTATTTTTTCCTTCTGAGCATGCGCAGAAGCTGACGTCCGGCACTGTGCATGTGGTCGCCATCCTATTTTCAGCTTTGTTTTTTTTTCCAGATTTTTTGTTACTGCGCATGCGCGCGCGTGCAAAGCGCGTGTGCCCACAAGGCGTGCCCATGCGGCACGGGAGGGAGGGAGAAAACCGGCAGCGAGGTAAGTTGGAACCCACCCCTGGGTTGTAGGATTGCCATCCATTAAACACAGTTTCGGACATATTGCAACATTTGTAAAATGATTAGATAGTCTGACCTCTATATCTGTGTTTGAGTCGCAATAGGTCTGATTCTATATATAAACCAACATTCTTAATTTTCATATTTTTCTTCTTATATTTTATCCTTCTACTAAAGCATGGGAAGATAATATGATATCTACGAGCACCATTTTACCCACTGACATTTTTCTTGGTGCCTACCAGCTTGTAATTTATTAAATACCATTTTAGTTAAAAGATTAAATAAGTGAGAAACACCAGAATTTGGCATCATTATTTCAAAGAATGCCTTGTCTGAATTCTTAAAAACAACAACAACCAAAAAACCCCCACAATAGAGAATCAACACAAACCAGGCCTTAGTTTGAAAGCTTCCTTTGTGGGGGGAAAAAGGAAGTCGCATTACATCAGGGTCATCTCCAACTCTGAGGAGTCTGGGGAGAAGGAGATGACCCTTCAGATGACCTTGTGGGACAGCAGCCTACCTCAGAGAGCAGCCGGGAGGCACCTGTTGGTGATTTGGCTGCAGAGCATTCAGAAGAGCAGGAAACAGCAAAGGATGGTGGACCTCCTCCTGGCAACTCTAAGGCTTGAGCAAGGGACAGAATGAAGGAGGTCTGCATGACTCTTTGCAAGGCATGAGTGTTTCCAGCACCGATTGCTTGCATCTGGTGGGAGCTATATTTTAGCTTTAACAAGCACCCCCTTCTTGGGAATAACCACTCTGCTACCCAATGCTAATGAATTCTTCATCTTTCTTGATCTTTTCTATACCATTTCTACTGGACTGTAACTTTGTTGTTTGTATCCTTACGATTTATACTGACTGTTTCCTAATGTGATTTGATTGCTTATTTATACCCTATGACTATCATTAAGTGTTGTACGTTATGATTCCTGACGAATGTATCTTTTCTTTTATGTACACTGAGAGCATATGCACCAAGACAAATTCCTTGTGTGCCCAATCACACGTGGCCAATAAGGAATTCTATTCTATTCTATTCTTTTATTTCTGCTTCTTTTTTCCTTCTCCACCTCCTTTCTCCAAGTTGCATGCATTTGTTAGGGTTGTCCCATGGCTATGTGCAGAACAACACTGTTTCTTCTTTGACAGGTGTTGGCTGGTTCATTGCAGTCTCTCCATTGATGGATTGATGGATACCTTTCAAATTTGGCTGAAATTGGAGGTTCTGCCTGTAATTTTTATTTATTTATTAATGTACAATTCAAGCTTCATATCTGTTGATTTTATATTTTTGCTACAACTGTAATTTTCTGCTTTATTATTTCCAGTGCTTCCTTAATCTTCCTTGTCTCTAGGTCAGTGATGGCGAACCTTTTTTTCCTCAGGTGCCGAAAGTGCGTGCGTGCACGCTATTGCACGTGCGCAAGTGCCCACACCCATAGTTCAATGCCCCCTGCCCCCCTGCGCATGCACACGCGACCCCCATGCTGCCCCGACCCCCGTGCATGTGGGCATGACCCTCCTCGCTCCCCCATTTCCCGACTTCCGGTGGGCCCGGTAGGCCCGTTTTTCACCCTCCCCAGGCTCCAGAGGCTTCCCTGGAGCCTGGGGAGGGCGAAAACGGCTTCCCCCGCCCACCGGAGGCCCTTTGGAGGCCGACAACACCCTCCCAGAGCTTCCACGTGAGCCAAAAATCAGCTGGCCGATGCACACATGCGCGCTGGAGCTGAGCTAGGGCAACGGCTTGCGTGCCGGCAGATATGGCTCCACGTGCCACCTGTGGCACGCGTGCCATAGGTTCGCCATCATTGCTCTAGGTGATATTTCTTGATCAATTTTTATTTGGCCTTCTTATTCAGCTTCTTTTATTTCATCTGTTCTAGCTTTCTTGCATCTGAACGTAGTATGCTGATCTTATTTTCCAATCTGATCTTCCATTTGATGATGCACCTTTTGGCTTTTTTTTCTTGTTTGTTGTTTTACATCTTAGGCATTCAGTTATAACTGCAGCTGTACTGTACATCAATTGGCTTGTTTCTTGCAGTGAGCTGGTGCTTATATTGGCATATTTTAATACTTGTGCTAGCTACTTTTTAAACAAGTTTCAAGACTGGCAAATTTATTATGTTGTTTTTGTGCTGTTCTAGATACTCAGTTATTCTTCATTTCAGTCCCTCTTGTTTTTCAATTAGAGTACTTTGCTCTTTCTGAGGAAAAGATAGAGGAGACAGTTTCTGATATGGGGATGAAAACAATTCAATAGTGATGGTGGCTTCCCCTATGATCAACTTCCCCTGGTTTGTTTCTACTTTCTGAGCTACTTCATGTAAGGCTTCAATTTCTTTGCCCTGGGTAGGCCTTTGTAGTTCTTCCAGTTCTACTTCTGTTAGCTTGTGTTCTGTTATTTCTGATTCTGGATGTCAGTGTATTCTTTTTAGGTATCCTCCTCTCATTGGAATTGACTTGTAATAGTAAAGCTTTATTTCTTTGTTTTCAGTCTTTAATTATTTGTGATGGGAAAGCAACTTTTCTTTCAATAGTTCAGCAACAGATAGACTGGTTGCTCAGTCACCAGTCCTGATTTCTGAGGCCTACTTGTTACTAGATGTCCAGAATCCCTTACACCTAGCTTAGTCCTTATTAAGCTGGGTAATGACAGATGTGCTATAGGTTTCTGAAAGTTACAGCTCACCATATTGCTTATTGGAAAGAACATCTTCACCTGGTTCCTCTGATGACACCTGTGTAGTGTGGTTGAGCTTCTGGCATAGCACTCCTCTTCCTCAGAACATGCAAGTTCCACAACCACGTCAAGATACTTATTATTATTATTTTCAATTTATTGGCTGCCCACCTCTAGCAGCTCCACTAGCTACATTAAATATCACAATGTTAAGTATTATAAATCTAAGCAAACAAGTACTTATATAAGCTATCTATGAAGTAAAAGTTTAGTAATGTATTTCATTTCCTATCCCCAATGTACAATTTACTAGACAGAACAAATTGGTAAAAAAAATTGCTTCCACAGATTTTCATGAGTTATAGCCTGTTCAATAAAAATAGCTGCTAGGTTTTTTTTACAATGAAGCTTGTAAAGATTGGAGTGGAGCGGAACCAGAGGTGGGTTCCTGCCGGTTCGGACTGGTTCTTTAGAACCAGTAGTGGGAATTTCTCTGCGCTCGCCGAACCGGCAGCGATGGCCGGCTGGACACGCCCCCGAACCAGCTCTCTCGGCGGCGCCATAGGTGCCGCCATCTTGTTTTTCACTTCTGCGCATGCGCAGAAGCTGTTTTTTGCTTCTGCGCATGCGCAGAAGCTGGATTTTCAGCACTGCACATGCGCGTGCACGTACGGCGGCATGGCACGGCCGCACGGCACGCACCACACGCACGCCCACGTGGCACGGGAGGAAGCGAACCGGCAGCAAGGTAACTTAGAACCCAACCCTGAGCGGAACCATAAATTAAAGCCTTCCACAAACAAGAGTGAACAAGAGTGTCTATTTGATCCCTTGAATATTTAGATAATGATTAACTGATGTATAAGTTCTCCATGGGAGTAACTAACAATGTTTTTTTTTAAAGGAAAATACTCCTTTGTTTTAGGTTGATTGTACCCTATGCAGTATATTTCTTTTGATGATAACAATATTGAACAAAAATATTCCACTTCTCCCAGCCAGTTGAAATTTAGATTTTGAAAGTGGAAGATTTCTTCTTCCTATTATATTAAGAAAACTTTTCAATAACCTTATTACATTTATTTTTCCTCATTTCTATTTAGGGTTGAGCTGGAAAGTTTGTGATCAAAAGTAGGGTCTTTCTGCTTAGTCTCCTGACCAGGTACTATTGATGGGCATCTACAGTTTCTTTTAAGGTTTTTTATTTTTATTTAGATTTGAACAAGTCAGCCTTTCAGACAGAGGTCAAGCATAGCAACCTTTAAATAGAAATCTCAGGAATGAAGATTTTGATTTTCTACGTTCAAAACATTCACTCATCAGCTAGGCCCAACCAACTTAGATGGGACAGTCTTTGGGGATAGGATGCTTTCAAGTATGATGGTCTTCTGAAGTCTTGGGATGAAATCTGGCTATTTCAGGTCAAATTCACTGATTGATATTAGTAGTGAATTTATTTTACTTTTATGTAAACTTATCATCATGTATTTGTCAGGCACAAGCAACTAGATCCAGACATGAAGGGTTCTAGTTTACTATTTTATTTTAGTCTACCTATACTACAAGAATCTCCACAGATTCCTAGCCTTCTCTTGGGAACAAACATATAAGGTCAACCCTAGGTTTCTTGGTGGCTACACAGTGACTGGAGTGTAATTCATCACTTGATCCCTCCTCCTTGCCTGGCTGGCAGTTCCCCAATGTTTTTGCTTTTATTTACACTGCGTATTGATGGATTATATATAGTTGGGGGGTGTGTGTGAGGTCTACAGTAGACAGTCTAAGGTTAAAGTTTTGGGGGTTTGGGGAAGAAACAACAGAGTCAGGCAGTACATTCCAGGCATGGATAACTCTGTTACTGAAGTCGTATTTTCTGCAATCAAGTTTGGAGCGGTTTACCATAAGTTTGTATCTATTGTGTGCTCTTGTATTGTTTTGGTTGAAGCTGAAGTATTCATTGACAGGAAGGACATTGTAGCAGATGATTTTATGTACTACGCTTAGGTCGGACCGAAGACGGCGAAGTTCTAAGTTGTCTAACCCAAAAAGTATGCCTTAGTTAGCGGTCCAATATTACCGGAGAAGAAGCTACGCAAGATTAGGTTAACAACTCTTAATGCGTTTTTGGCAATGCTGTTACAGTGAGCTTTGGCACTTAGATCATTTGAGATGAGTACTCCAAGGTCTTTGACAGAGTGAGGGTCATTTACTAGTTTGTATCCGCCCAGCTTGTATTTTGTGTTCTGATTTTTTTTTCCAATGTGATTTTTTCCCCCCAATGTAATTTTTTCCAATGTTGGGCTAATTGTACATTGTTTAGAGTTGTTCAGTTCAAAGCAGTATCTTAATACTGCAATAATTGCCCTTGCCAAGATTTAAAGTTAATTAAATGCATGGCCAGGTAAATAAATAAAAATCCTAACATCCCTTAAAGCAGAGATTAGGACATTTTATACTAGAGAGATAATTATTTGCTTAGAAACATCCCTGAAAAGGAGCTGTATGAGCTTTCCAGATGAGGCATAAGTTTGTATGTACTCAGAGGTGGGTTCCTCCTGCTTCGGACTGGTTCGCCCAAACCGGTAGTGACCCACTGGTGATGTCACAGTGACATCATGGATCCGGTTCGGTTGGTGCCGGTCCATGGGTGCCGCCATCTTTTTTTAAATTTTTTTTAATTTTTTTTTGAATTTTTTTCAGATTTTTTGGCACTGTGCATGCATGCGTGTGCCCACGCGGTGCAGCCATGTGGCGCGGGAGGAAGTGAACCGGCAGCGAGGTAAGTTAGAACCCACCCATGTACATACTTCATCTGTCAAAACCACATTTTTCTCTGTATCCAATTCCTTTATGCCCATTAAACTATTCCTCTCTATTTGTTACTTTAAATATTGTGTTTGTTTTGACAGCACGAAACATTTTGATAAATTGTCCCATTTAAAATCAGCAGATATTTTTATGTGGGATTGTGCTGCCTTGTTCTCTGTAAACTACGTCTATAACCTTTCTCCATAATTTTGTTTATTTCTTTTCCTTCATAGCTTCCATCTGCTCAGGGACTGCTAGGAAATTATTTTTGATTGTTTGAAAATAATGATGGAAGCTATCTACTGCCATTCAACATGTCTAGAAAACCAACCCATAGTCTATGTTAGAATCATAGATGTGATGGAAGAGACGATTTAGAACGTCATTTATTTAAGAGTCTAAATAAAAGTATTCCCACCAGATGACTGTCTAGCTTCCACATGAACACCTCTGAAGAAGTGCTGCTTACCATAAATCTGGGTAATCAATTCTATTGTCAAACTCCTCTGACTCCTAGAAAGTTTTTTTTTCTAATAGGTATTTACTTTTCTGTAATTCACTCTCTTGTATCATGCCCTGTACTCTGGAATGAGAAAGTACCAATCCTGATTTTCTTTTCTGTGACGTTCTTTGAGATATTTGAAGAATGTTATCTAATTCTTTTATCTTTTTGTTTGAAAAGATAAATATACCCATCTCTTTCTAGCTCCTTTTATACAGCTAAGTTCTAGACCCCCATGGATCATCTTTATTGCTCTTCTCTGAACCTGTCCCAATTTCCTGAATCTCTTCTTAAAGTGTGGTACCTACAACTGGACACAATGCTTGAGTGTGATCAAAGCAAAAACTGTAAAATGATTATTTCTCAGAATTTGGAAACTGCACTTCCCTTGATGCAGCCTAAAATTGCAGTTGCCTTCTTTGCAACCGCAGTACTGTACTGACTCATATTGAATTTGCAATTAGTTACTATTCCAAGATTATTATTTTTTTGCAACTACTGTCCCTATCCTATAATTTGCATCTAATTCTGATTCACAGAGTGACACGTACTTCTCTCTACCATATTTAATTCAGTTACCTTCAGTCCATTTCTCCATTCTATCAAGAGTACTTTTACTTTTATTTCTACCTTTTAGGCTACGGTATTTTTCGGCGTATAAGACACGCCGGAGTATAAGACACACCTTAGTTTTTGGGGAGGAAAATAAGAAAAAAAAATCTGCCTCTGCCTACCAGCATCCATCGGTATTCATCTGTGTGTGAGAGAGTTGAAGGCTGTTTGGAAACTGAAACAGTATTTGCTGTGTGAGCAACAAGGAAAGAGATAGCAAGGAGCCTGGGCGTGGCTTATCTCAACTGTTCTGTACTAAAGCTGCATGCTGTGTTGATCTGAAACTGAAACTCCTCTCCTCAGCTTGTGTTTTGCTTGTATTTACTACATTGGAAAACCTGCTTTTGGTATTGTATATACCCTCAATCAGCTGTTCCAGGCTGCAGGGATTGCCACAGACCATTGCCTCCTCTGTGCCTTGTGTTTTTGGCTACATTCGGTGTATAAGACGCACCCAAATTTTCACCCTCTTTTAGGGGGGGGAGTGCCTCTTATACTCCGAAAAATATGGTATTAACTCTTACACCCATCTCTGTATCCTCTGCAACCATATTCATCCATCCATCCATCCATCCATCCATCCATCCATCCATCCATCCATCCATCCAATTTCTACACTGCCTATCTCACCTAAGTGATTCTGGATGGCTTACAATAAAACCAATAAGAAAATACAGTTAAAAGCAATATTAAAACAGAGTTAAAAAGTTAAGAATTACAAAAGTTAAAAGAGAAGGTAAGAAAGCAACCAAACTGTGGAACAAATGTATGGGTGAAGTCATCAAGGCTTTTTCCACCTCTCTTTTTTGAAAATGTAGCAAAAATCTCTGGGTTGCAACGTAGCAACTATGGGAGAGAACAGGCTATCATATCAATACTCTGAAGTAACCTCTCTGCTCACAGATCCAGCAAGTTTAGTTGCTATGGGGTTTCAATCCAATTTTCTCTGGAATGGGGTAAACATTTCTAATGTAAATAGAGGTAGTTGGAAAGGTTATTGAATTTGATATATGACAATCTGCTCTGAGAAATCTTAGAAAACAGCCACAATAAAAGGATTTAAGTTCTGTTTCTAAAATATGACAGCATCGTGTCTATTTTGCAAAGGCGTCATCCACATTCAGAACACCACGAGATCTCTAGAATGAATTGCTATCTGAACTTTGACTTGAGGAAATGAGTATTGGGTATATGAGGCCTGAGAATCTTGGCAGTGGAATGGATCAGTTCTATTACAAACACTTTGTTTATTCCTGGGAAGAAGAGCTGTTCTGTTGCCAAGAGCTTTCAGCTGCAAACAAGCTTACTTGGCTGGCCTTCAGACTCAAAAACTTTCTTAATAACTCATTAAGAACTTCACTCATTCTTTAGTCAACTGTCAAACTGTGCACTGGGAATAAAATAGTACAACTTTGACAGAGATGTACTTCTGAGAAGAATATATAATGGAAATTGATTAGCTTAGATTTATGACCAAATTCTTGCTAGGATGTTTGCTACGATGTCAGAACTTGCTTGTAAATATAATCTATTTCTGGAGATAAGTTGGAATATATTGGACTGATCGCTTGTAGACTTCAGGTTGTATTGAATCACTTTGCAAATCTGCAAGTTTGCCTTTCAAGTAGCAAAAGTGAAATCGTGCTTCAGCTGACCTCAGGTCTACATGGACATGTCCATCAGTGGGGGCTTTGTGTATAAGTGAATTGGCAACAAGATGGAAGTTCTTGCCATTGCCTATTTATAGGATGCTTTATTTTCTTTCCTCCAAATTAGATTAATGATACAGCTGCTGATACAGTTCTACAGAGGAATTATTGAGTCTGTCATCTGCACCTCTATAACTCTCTGGTTTGGTTCTGCAACCCAACAAGACAGACACAGACTTCAGAGGATAATCAGAACTGCAGAAAAAACAATTACTGCCAACCCGCCTTCCATTGAGGACCTGTATACTGCACGAGTCAAAAAGAGGGCCGTGAAAATATTTACTGACCCCTCGCATCCTGGACATAAATTGTTTCAACTCATACCCTCAAAACAACGCTATAGAGCACTGCACACCAAGACAACTAGACACAAGAACAGTTTTTTCCTGAACGCCGTCACTCTGCTAAACAAATAATTCCCTCACCACTGTCAAACTATTCACTAAGGCTGCATTACTATTACTATTAGTCTTCTCATCGTTCCTATCACCCATCTCCTCCCACTTATGACTGTATGACTGTAACTTGTTGCTTGTATCCTTATGATTTATATTAATATTGATTGTTTCCTGATTGCTTATTTGTACCCTATGACAATCATTAAGTGTTGTACCTTATGATTCTTGATGAATGTATTTTGTCTTTTTATGTACATTGAGAGCATATGCACCAAAGACAAATTCCTTGTGTGTCCAATCACACTTGGCCAATAAAGAATTCTATTCTATTCTATTCTAATGCTGTAGGATTTCTTGGTGGTCTCCTATTCAAATATTAATCTAGTCCTGCTCAGATATTTTTTTGAAGTTAGCCAAGACTGGCTAAATGCTGCCCCCTGTTCTGGTGCTTTTGGATTGTCATGGCAACATTGTCAAGGATATGATATGTTCAGGGTTTAGCAGAATATAGAAAGCCTCCAGTACATAACATTAAAGTGCATACATATTTATGTTTTATGCATAACCAGTGTGTATGCATGCACGTGCATGTATTGGATGGGAACGGAAAAAACTTTTTGTGGTTTTCTAGATACAGATGAGTAAGAGAAAACAGAAGTACTTTAGAGAAAGAGACAGAGATCAACTCATTGCCTCAGATATATAAGAAATTGGAGGAGAGAAATCCATATAGATGCTTGGCACCACTCACTGGATGGCCTTGGACTTGTTATTCTCTCTCTCTCTCTCTCTATCTCTCTCTCTCTCTCTCTCTCTCTCTCTCTCTCTCTCTCTCTCTCTCTCTCTCCCTCTCTCTCTCTCTCTGAATGATTTCCTCTCATTCTTGAAAAGATAAACCTTTCCTGGAGAAAAGGCTGAATATAAATGAATTAAAATAAGGGGATGTGGGCAAATGTTTGGTATTATTACTAGTTCAAAATAAGCTCATAGAAAATGAAAAATCAAATTTACACATAAAGAGACCTTGGGGGAAGAGAGCAATTCCTAAAAACTGACAGGGAATCCTATTACCAATTCTAAAAATCTAGTATTTGAACAGGGCGTGATCTTGCTTCTCAGTTGCCCAATTTGCATGGTTGCCTCAGTCTTCTGAAGCCCCGAAGGCATGAAGCCACACCATGCAGATTTGCTTAGAAAAAATAATAACTTTCCTTGCAATGTGCCCTGCTTTAAGGTCTATACAGAGTTAGCCTTTTATGTTATCGTATATACCTGTTTATTAAAACATTCAGCAGTATTCAGTAAGAGGCAATATAATGGCAGTCTAAATCTCTCTCCTCCTTGGCTACTGGGTAATTCCATTTCAAAACAAAACAACAACAGGAAAACTATACACAAGCACACTAGATTGGAAAATATGACTGGACAGATAATCTAGGCCAGGATCTTTCTCAGAAATGACAATGGTGCTATATTCTCCCTCACTTTTGCCCTTCCTAGAGCTACCAGATCAGGGCACTAGACCACTGAAATCCTGAGAGGAGAAAAAGGATAAATGCTAAATGGAAAGCACTGGGTTGTATACTGACGCCTCTGGGTTTCAGTGCAAACCAGATGGGACTTCAATTAAAGTAATAGTAATCAATTAAGGAGCTAGTGCAGTGATGGTGAACCTTTTTTTGCTCGGGTGCCAAAAGGGCGCGTGTGCGATAGCGCGTGCGTGCGTGCCCACACCCATAATGCAATGCCCTCCCCCGCGCATGCGCGCACAACTCCCCCACACTGCCCCCCCCACGCATGCACACGGGCCTCACTGAAGCCTCCGGACTTCCAGTAGGCCCATTGGGCCGTTTTTTGCCCTCCCCAGGCTTCAGGAAAGCCTCCAGAGCCTGTGGATGGCGAAAAACGGGCCCAACGGGCCTACCAGAAGTTCAGAAATGAACTTCTGGTAGCCCTGTTGGGCCATTTTTCGCCCTCCCCAGGCTTCAGGAGGCTTTCCTGAAGCCTGTGGATGGCGAAAAATGGCCCAACAGGCCTACTGGAAGTTCGTTTCCGAACTTCTGGTAGGCTCGTTGGGCCCGCTTTTCGCCATCCACAGGCTCCGGAGGCTTTCCTGAAGTCTGGGGAGGGCGAAAACCAGTGGTGAAATCCAATTTTTTTTACTACCGGTTCTGTGAGCGTGGCTTGGTGAGCGTGGCTTGGTGGGTGTGGCAGGGGAAGGATACTGCAAAATCTCCATTCCCACCCCATTCCAGGGGAAGGATACTGCAAAATCCCCATTCCCTCCCCACTCTGGGGCCAGCCAGAGGTGGTATTTGCCAGTTCTCTGAACTAGTCAAAATTTCCACTACCAGTTCTCCGAACTACTCAAAATGTCTGCTACTGGTTCTCCAGAGCCTGTCAGAACCTGCTGGATTTCACCCCTGGCGAAAACAGCCTCCCCCGCCCTCCGGAAGGCCGAAAATCAGCTGGCCAGCACGCACATGCGCACTGGAGCTGACATAGGGCAACGCCCTATGTCAGATATGGCTCCACGTGCCACCTGTGGCACATGTGCCATAGGTTCGCCATCACAGAGCTAGTGGTTGCTTCTGAGGGAGAAGGTCTCTTCTGGTCCAACGGGCTCGCACACTCAAGCTGTTCATCAGGAATAAGAGCAACAGCAGTGTCTATAAGTTGTGGCCTGCAAAACTCCATATATCTAATATAGGGCAAAACTAGTTTTCTGTAATTCTTTGAAGACGTTTCACTTCTCATCCGAGAATGAGAAGCGAAACGTCTTCAAAGAATAACAAGTCCAGTTGCCTCTTGAAAAAAAGCACCTTCAGGACAACCATTACCTGGATGACTGAGAATCTCCATAGACATTTAGTTTTTTGTAAGTATCTATTTGCTACCATCTAATAGTCTTCGTACTAATCATTCGCTTTCCCTATTTTGGCAGTTTTTTTTACTTTTGTCCATCTGTAGACATTGTGGCTTCACTGGTGCCTTGAACGATAGCTACCATCCTGCCTAGTGCATTGAGAAGCATTTATCCTAGATCGTGAGTTTTCTTTCTTTTTTTTAGCTATGCCTATTGATATATATACAAAAGGATTTTTTTGGCGGGGGGCGGGGTAAAAGTCCTTTTACAAGCTGACTTGCAGATTTAATTGTAGAACTAAAATCTGGCATGCATAATAAATTGCACTAAACTTAAAGAAGAATAGAAAAAAGGACTAAAATGGGAAGGAAGGGAGGGAGGGAGGGAGGGAGGGAGGGAGGGAGAGAGAGAGAGAGAGAGAGAGAGAGAGAGAGAGAGAGAGAGAGAGAGAGAGATAAATATAGATGATAGATAAAGATAGACAGATAGAAGGTCGGAAGGG
>QLTV01000804.1:648357-660827 GCA_003457575.1 Thermophis baileyi
ATGGCTGTCAAAACTTCAAACACAGGTCAAGTAGCTCTGGGGATGTCAGTCGTAAATTTGCACACTTGCTAAGCAACCGGCCATTAAACGAGGACCACTTGTATTTGGTTTGCCTTAAGGGTTCAGAGCTGGAATCTGGTTTCCTTTAATCCTTTGGGGGATTGCAAAAGGTCCGGATGCAGGAATCCTCGTAGGGGGAACTAGGATCGTGACCGCTTAGCCCCACCCACCCAGTCACATGACCATGAAGCCATGCCTGCCCAGTCACATGACCATGAAGCCACGCCCACCATCACATGACCATCAAGCCACGCCCACAAAATAAGCCACACAGAACCGGTAGTAAAAAAATTCAGAACCCACCCCTGGTGTGTTCGTGCTCCTAGGCAGTCCCTTCCCTTATCTATGGAGCAGCATGTTCATGGGAACTGTCTCCAAGGATATGCCTAGCTTTTGAAACAAATTTCAGAGGCAAGAAACAAGACAGAAAAGGATACAATTCTCTTACAGAATGAATTTCTAACAAATGATTTCTAACCATAGCAAAATAGCACAAGCAACTAGCAAAATAGCACAAACAACTTCTTTAACAGAAGCAAAGAGCAAAGGTTAGATTGATTCATATCAATATGTCCTTTCAGTTGTTTACTGAAACTCCTTAGGCATCTCTTTGACGTGAAGGCATTGAATGGGTGTATATTAAAGTGTATTGACTTGCTTAAGCATTGGTTATTTCACCCCAGGAAACAATCAGCATGAAATATATCCAGGCACCAGATATATTAGCTTAAATAGAAAAAGATATATCATGGAGAGTCAAGCACTCATTAATAAAGTCTGCATAAATGATGGCAACCCCACAAATTTCTGAAACAAGAAATTTTTCCTCAGTATGATTTATTCTAAAATTCAGCCCTGAAAAGCTTCCTTCACGAATGCAGCCCAAAATAAATATTTGTTTCTGAAAGATTAGCTCTAATAAAACCAAATCTAATAAGCTACCGAAAAGGCCCCAATGAGAAATCTGCCTGGTTGGTTAATTCTCATCAGTTTTAATATTTAATTTTCATTACAGAACATTTCTTTTTAATTTGCAATACATCCTCCCAAGTTTCACTTTATTTTAAAATTTCTACAGAAGAAATCATTGATTAAAATAATAATTTGCTTCCTGCTTTTCCATTTTACTTCTTGAAAGTATAACCAACCTTTGCTTACTGGAATTTTAATGGGCTGGCATTTCTGAAAAATGAATTCAGATGGGATAAGAATCTGGCTATGGATATTTGACTGAACTATCACAATAAATCTATCCCCTTGGTCAGACCTCTGCAACTGATCCAAATATTAGTTGAAAAAAAAGAAAACTAAGTACATCTCAGAAATAGAAAATATGTCACATATGTAATCTAAACAGAAACGGATGTTATTTTCTTTTGACATAAATTCTTAATATTTAATTCATGAATTATTTGTTCTATATGGATAGATTCCTTATTGCTTAGCTAAGACTGAAACTTTTCATTTTAACTTACATTTCATACTGATTACTGTGATCAATACTCATACATTAATTTGATCTAGTTTTAAAATGATTCAATATATTAAATTTAATGGTGTTATTAATATTCTTCTGAGAATTTGTGTTCAATTGACTTAATGCTTTAAAATCTCTGGTTTATTTGTGTATTTTTTTCCCTTGCTCCTGTTTTTTTTAAAAAAAAAATTGATCAAAATTAAATACATATGTTGAAATGACTTTAATTCTCATGTTCTTATGTTATCTTATGCTAATCTATAATGAAATAAAGAGCGGGCTGGTTGACTGCAATATAAATAAATTTTAAAAAGAGATCTTATCTGTAATATACTCCACCGGCTATTTGAACACCTCAGCAAGCCACCTATGATATTTCTACCAGCTATGGACATATAACTGTTTTCAGTACTGGCTCCTAGTATTATACCATTACTGCTCTAGGCAATTCTACTGTCACTTCATTACGGAAAGCAAGTCAGTAAATCAAGAAGAATCCCTGGACTGGGGACCAAAGACAGGTCACTAGGGAACAATCTCCTTGAAAGTCATCTTCACCTTGTCATCTTCATGTTCCAGAGATTGACAAAAACAGAACTGCCTGCAATATCTCTCATGATTAATTACAAGTGCCATGGCTACACCACTAAACCATGTCTTTATCCGGAATTAAACCCTTGATGGCATCTGTTTTACTGTCAAGATCAGAAAGGTAAGGCAGTAATAGAAATGAGATAAAGCTAACCGGATCATTGTAAAGTCTTTCTGCCTCTGATAGAGTTGAAGTTAAGGCACTCTGTTCCCTTAGTTCTTGAATAAGATAGCAAACAATTACTTGGGACCAATGACATGATTCTTACTGCTATTCTTCCTGAATATAACCAAGGTCAGATGGTGTTCTCAACAGAATTGGACATCTTGAGCAACAAATGTATTTCCACCTAATGTATCTGAAATATGAATTAACTATAAGCATCTTGTTGGTAGTTGAGTTGTTCACAGATTGACTAAAGCCCAATCTGAATCTTTCTGCCATCTGCCAGATCACAACCATTTGCTGGAATACAATGAGACTGGAATATAATAATGCAATCATTGTACCATTTCTTCTCCTTTTCATCTGGCCAAGTCTACCCAATTATGTGGTTGTTCTTCTCTTATATAGTGTCATTTTGCAATTGCTCAACCTAATTTCATCTGATGGTGATGTTCCTAAAAAATAGGCCCCTGTCAGAGGCACTGAAGGCTGAGCCATTAACTATATCAGAGATATATAACCTAGGGTCTCAAAAACTCTCTGAAGCTTCCAAGTTGTAATGTTTAAGAGAAAATGTAACTCAAAAAAAAATGGTTAAATACATTGGGAGTAACTGTTTTAATGCTCCCCTGGACTTTCTGCATAAAATATATATTTCTAAGGGGTCTGTACTTTGCAGATTTGGGGAATGGATTTAATGCATTTGTGAAGAATCATTACAGTTCCAAGTATAATTCTCAATGTATCTCACCATTGACCATATTGGTTGGAGAGCTGCAATTTGTAATCCATCAATGACTAAAAGACCACATCTTCCTCATCCTTGTTCATAAATAAATGGAGAAACGATCTGGCATTTACAACACATTCCCTATATTTTTAAAGAAAAAATATATAGCATATTGCTATTATGTAAGAAATAGCCTTAGTTCATACAGCTGGTATGAAATTAAATGATCAAATATAATTCTCTATTGCAAAGGACACTTTCAAACTATAATCTGGAAAAAGAAACACCAACGCACAAAAATAAAGATTTATATCTACAGAAAATGCCAAATTTCAGGATGACATTTTCATTTTATATTTAAGAAAATATGTTTGTATGAAAGATAAAAATAATTACATAGCCAGAGAGAGATAGACAAACAGAAAGAAGAGGGGGGGGGGAACTGTAGAAATCTAGAGAATTGGGAGAACATAGATCTGCCGTTTAAAATAAATTGTTTAACCCCCCCCTACTCCTACATTAATATATAAACTGACATATAATTACTCTTTGGACAGAAAACTGTCATCACATTTCTGTGTGCAGAAATATAGAGAAAAAGTTATATATGTGCATATTAAGGAAAAAAACTGTATATCAAATATTTGCAAGGAAATTGCATGTGGAAACAAAGTATGATTGTTTGTATGATGTTTTTAAAATTACCCACTACTGGGCAATGCCCCAAAAAGAACTACCCTGTATTGTCCAACGGGGGCAGTATAAAAACAGTCCTTTCCACCTTTCAAGCCCATGTGGAGATGGTTCTGTGGAATCCAGAGCCATACGCCCCTTTGATGCTCTCTTTATAGCAGTGGTTCTCAACCTTCCTAATGCCGCGACCCCCACCCCACCGCCGTGACCCCCGCCCCTCCCCACCCCCTCCCCATGCGCAATGAGGTGACAAAGGGGGCGTGGCACCAAGATGGTGGGCTAGCGTGCGTTTAGGTGACCCCTGTAAAAGGGTCGTTTGACCCCCAAAGAGGTTGCGACGCACAGGTTGAGAACCGCTGCTCTATAGGGAATCTTGAAAGATATACATTTATTCAATTTTAAAGAACTAACATGACACAATGTCTATCTGTCACTGCTTCTATTTGACCTGCTCTCTGACCTAACTTTCCAGGTTGCCTGATTTTGTGCTACCATTTGTTATACCCATTCCTACCTAGCACTAGCACTAGCACTTAGACTTATATACCGCTTTATAGTGCTTTACAGCCCTCTCTAAGCGGTTCACAGAGTCAGCATATTGCCCCCAACAATCTGGGTCCTCATTTTACCCACCTCGGAAGGATGGAAGGCTGAGTCAACCTTGAGCCGGTGAGATTTGAACCGCCGAACTGCAGCTAGCAGTCAGCTGAAGTAGCCTGCAGTACTGCACTCTAACCACTGCGCCACCTCGGCTCTATCTACCTACTGTTGAAGTTTAGCACAGATTTTGTTGATTGCCATTGCTATCTGTGTGACAGCTACCATAATAATTGCATCAATTTAATTATATTGCATTTATGTCTTTTTTTACAGTTTTGTTAATAATTACAGGTTTATGAATTTTAATGTGATGTGGGGCTCAAATATCTAAAAAGGTTTGATTAATAATGTGTCTCATTTTATTGGATCTTGATGCAAAGGATTTCTCATGTAGTGGATTGAATTCCCAATGGCATCATGGCATCATCATGTAAATGAGGTAATTTTCATAAACTTACATTTCTTGCATAGTGATGTGAGCCGAGGTGGCGCAGTGGTTAGAGTGCAGTACTGCAGGCTATTTCAGCTGACTGCTAACTGCTAGCTGCTAGCTGCAGTTCGGCGGTTCAAATCTCACCGGCTCAAGGTTGACTCAGCCTTCCATCCTTCCGAGGTGGGTAAAATGAGGACCCAGATTGTTGGGGGCAATATGCTGACTCTGTGAACCGCTTAGAGAGGGCTGTAAAGCACTATGAAGTGGTGTATAACTCTAAGTGCTATTGCTATGTGTAACATGAGGTTTTACACTCCAATTCAATGGATAGTTCTCAGTGATGGAAGCCTTCCTCCTGGTGAAAATAAGGTTACACTGTACAATTGATCTTCACAGAAAGTAAGCACCCACTCGGCACAAAATCTTCTTCCTATGATGGTTTTATTTTTGTAATTAGCTAGGGCTGCTAATACCATAAAAGCCACTTATGAAACCCTTTCAACATTTACAGAACACACAAGCATTATCGAAAATTGTGTTCAGGGCAAGGATGTGCACTGTGGGCCTACTATACTCTGTAGGAGATTACTAATTCCAAAGGTGCTGTGATAGAAAATCTGTGTGGTTAAAATCCATTCCACAGTTCGATCAGATTTCCACACACAAAACAAAGTATATAATATAGGGGATATATCACCTTATCCTTTGTTAACTTATTACATATTCTAATATTCATATAAATTAACCCAATCAATAAGACTAACCCTAGCAACCCTATATTTTATTATGGAAATGCAGTCTATCTGTGGCTCATTAACATGACCAATCAAATAAAGACATACTTTGTATAAAGCCATAAAGAAAGCTTGCAATCTTAATCCTCTTTAGGGTTCTCTTTATTTTTTGGGACTGTATCTGTCAATAAAACGTGTTTGTGCTTCAGTATAATTTGTCTTGGTCTCTGATTCAAACTTACTTCTGGAAAATTCTCCTATAGTACTTATCACACTGTCAAACCAATACGCTGGTATTCTGGGCTGGTGACAAACATTGTGTGAGTTGTGGCTGGTATGACTATCTTGGTCCTGCACTGTTAATTTGTGGAGGTGCGAGAAAACACCTGCAGAGAACTTTAAGTTTAAATCCATTCAGGGAAGTGCCTGAAGCCAAAATAATTCTCTTCCACCAGCTTGCCATCCTCAGTTTAGCTTAATTGGTAACCAAACAGCTGTTGCCTCAGGGACACTAAGCTTGCAGGATGGGCTGCTTCATTGTTTAAGATGTTTAATAAATCTCAGAGAGGAACAATATGGTGTACCTTTGTAATCATATAAATTAATCACATCAAGGTAGTTCATGAGTCGAACAGAGGAGAATCAAATTATCTCTCAACAAAATCAGCTTTATTCCATCCATTTTATGAGGGAATCTTGCTAAATGTGGAATTTTCTATCCAAACCCATAAAATGAAAGCAGCAAGAAGCAGTCTGATAGCAGGCACTTCAAAGCAACTCTAAAATAGCTTGTGCTTTGGAAATGTCATGGCCACAGCTGATTCAGTCAGTAGAAGAGAAAGCTCTAATATTGCAATCTTTGGCCATTCAATTTCTTCCATAAAGCAGGCAGGACACCATACATTGACGTGCCATTTCCAGCTGATTAAATTATTAGTTATATAATATTTCCTGATTAGGTTTTACACATGTAATAGATATTTAAGTTCTTAAAGGAAAAAACTATGTGATAGCAGAGCTAATCTGTCTCTAATTCTTACAGATCAACAAGGTGGCTGCTAATGGTTTGCTAATAGTATCTGGAACAGTTTCCCTCACAATAGCAAATCATAAAACAATTTGGTTCTTCTATAGGCATTTATAACCATAGTGGATAAGTTGTAGAAAGCATATTAAAAAAACAGCGATAGATAGATAGATAGATAGATAGATAGATAGATAGATAGATAGATAGATAGATAGATAGATAGATAGATAGAGGAAAGCATGTATCAAGGATGCAGAATTGACTCAAAAGCAATAACTACAGTGCCCATTAACTATAGAAGAGGCAATATAATTCAAAGGAATACCTACCCATACCAAGACTCACCCAAAAAAACAAAAAACAAAAAAATAGCCAAAGCAAATAGAAGAAGATATCAGCTGTAAAAAAGCTGTGATAGTATTGCCCATAAAACTCAGGCACCAGACTTGGCTTGGAAAAGACATATAGTGCTTGAATTTGAGGAACACCCAATATCATTGCAAAGTGGCTGTTTTATTCCCCCCCTCCAATACAAATCTCAAATATTTTAGGCAATGTGAAAGGCATTTTATTAAGGTGTAGTCAAATCTTTATAACGATATGTACATTCAAGATATGTGATACATCCAGGGGTGGGTTCTACTTACCTTCCCTACCGGTTCGCATCGGGTCGGAAGTGTGTGTTTTGCACGCGCACGCGCGCATGCTTCGCTCGCATGCGCGCTCCATCATGTCACGTCACGCAAATGACCCTCTGCGCATGTGCAGAAGCCTCTGTGCATGCACAGAGGGTTCTTTGGAAGCCGCTTGCAAGGAGCGGCGACCGGAGAACCGGTCTGAACAGGCAGCAATGGTGGCCAGCCAGCCATTGCTGCCAGTTAGGCGAGCAGGGGCAAATTTCCGCCACCGGTACGGGAGAACCGGTCTGAACAGGCAGCAACCCACCACTGGATACATCAGAAAACAACAAATCAAACAACAAAAGGTATTGTGTAGTGGGCTGCAATAGACAAGAACAGACCAGCAGAGATACAACAGCATTTATTGACTCAAACTGAACTGACAAACAACAGGCAAATCCCTGTAATTTATGCTCTGTGCCCACAGGGCCTTAACCAATCATAATACTAGAAAGAGCCCGCCCAAATATGAATGTTCTAAGTTTCCCTCCAAAACAGTTGAAGTTAACAGTTAGGGTCATCTAAAGGTTAGTTTCACTTTAGCAGGGTGAAGTTAACAGTTAGGATCATCTAAAGGTTAGTTTCACTTTAGCTGGGCTTAACACAACTATATATATTCAATACATAACAAAAGGTATCTATTAGATATGAGAAAAGACAGACCTCTTAAAATATGTGTGTCTTCTCCTTTCCCACCAGGTTTTTTAATTTTTTTAACATTCAAGGACTGCATAATGCAGCACTAATGTCTGATTGGTGGTCCCTGAAAAGGCTAGTTTTTGCACATCAAAAGAAATGACTTTGGCTCAAAGGATAAACATAGTTTCCTAAACTTCAAAATGAGGCATGGATGCCATGCTGAAATGCTAATATCAGCTTTATTAACATGCTAATTGTTAAGTCCTCGACTTACGACCCCACCAAGAAAGCCAAGCCTGCTTCTTGTGCTTTTGTGAAGTCCTCGACTTACGACCCCGCCAAGAAAGCCAAGCCTGCTTCTTGTGCTTTTGTGAAGTCCTCGACTTACGACCTGCTAAGTCCTCGACTTACGACCCCCGCCTAGAAGCCAAGCCAGCCGCTTGCTGAAGCCCTATTGGCTAAAGCGCAAGCAGCCGGCTAGCGGGAAAATAAAGCATTCCTATTGGTTGACAGTTTGACAGCTCAACTATAAAAGGAGCTGTCAAAGTCTGGTTACTGTCCATTTGCTGAATGGAAGCTTTTGGTGCTGAAGTGGAGAATAAAAGTTCCTGTTTAAATTCAAGCCTCGTTTTCGTTCTGTCAGGCCGGCCAGCCCTAATTTAACACTGGCGACGAAGGTTTGCGGATTCCTGCCTCAGAACTCCGGATCTGCCATCGCTGGCTCTCCCTTCAGCACTCTTCCACAGCTGAGTCACTCTGAGCTGAATCACCTCAGAGCTGGTCACTAGCTTTCCAAACGTCCTTTTCAGGATGATGGCCCCTCTGCCTGCCTTCTCCCCATTTGAGGCTTCGTCAGAAATGTGGGAGGATTACCTCACACGCTTTGAGTGTGTGCTGCGTGCTAACGACCTTGCGGAGCTGTCCGGTGCCAGAAAGCTTGGCTATTTTCTCAGATTCTGTGGTAAGGAGATGTTTGCCACAGCGCGCACTCTGACAGCTCCTCAGCCCGTCTATGAGGTGCGCTGGGAGACTCTCCTGGAGAAGCTTCGAAGCCATTATGCTCCAGCACCCTCCCGCATAGCTCGCAGGCATGCCTTTCGCCACAGATTCCAATGTGAGGGTGAGTCTATCAATGACTATGTGGCTGCCCTTCGCACAGACTCCAATGATTGTCAGTTCTCTGACCTTGATGACTTGCTGCTAGACCAGCTGGTGTGTGGGGTCAAGGACCTCAGACTGCAACGCCGCTTATTGGCTCGCTCTGAGCTGATTCTACAAACAGCTTTAGATGAGGCTAGAGCTTCTGAGCTCTCTGAGCAGTCTGTGTCTGAGCTGCACAGATATGCTCCAGCCTCCACACACTCCAGCAGACCCCTCCCTGTCCACCATCAGGACTCTGACTGGGAGGGCTACTCTGAGGGAGAGGATGAGGAAGATGTCTGCCACCTCAAGGCCAAAGACAAAAGAGCTGCCACTTCCAAATCACCATTCCCTCCATGCCTAGGCTGTGGGGGTGCGCACAACAGAGCAGACTGTCGCTTCCGCTCTGCAACCTGCAGGCAGTGTGGCTGGAAGGGCCACCTATCCAAGGTGTGCAGAGCTGCCTTGCCACCTGTTGAAGCTCCATCTGCTCAGCAGATCAGAGACGCTCCTATCGCAGACAACCTAGCCACCGGGAGGACTGTTTCACGGTCACCAGGGTCCACAGCCCTCCTGCTGATGACATCTGCCACGCCTCAGCACCACCTTCTACTGCCAAACTACATCTCTCCATCCTCCTGGAAGAACAACCCTGCAGGATGGAGGTGGATACCGGCTCTTCACGGTCTCTCATCTCCTGGGCAACTATCACCAGGTTGCTGCCCCACTTCACAAAACAGCGCTTCCAACCTTGCCCCATTGCTCTGAAAGATTATCAGGGCAAGTTGATTCCCACCGTGGGCTGCGGCTCTTTTGAAGTCACTTACAAGGCCTTTTCAGGCCTATTACCACTCATTGTGGTCAATGGTCACTTGCCATCTCTCCTGGGCCTCGATTGGTTCTCCGCCCTGGGCCTCACCGTGTCAGGCGTACATGCGACAACATCACCTAGGAGTTCACAGATGTGTTCGATGGCGGCCTGGGTAACTATAAGGGGACCCCTATTTCTTTCAATCTAGACCCCCAGGTTGCCCCGGTGCAGTTGAAACCTAGAAGGGTGCCCCTGGCTTTACGCCCCAAGGTAGATTTGGAGTTGGACAGATTAATTGCACAGGGGGTATTAGAAGTGGTAGACCATGCCAAATAGGAGACCCCTATAGTTACCCCATTGAAACAAGACGGATCCATAATTTAACACTAATAATAAAGCTAAATTTCAACATAACAATAGCCGAACAAAACCTTCATTTTTCCAGACTTGAATAGTCAGATCAAGATTCTAATCATATCTTACAATCAGGGCAGAAAATTACCCTAAAGTTTAGTAGATGTCTGAAATTATTATTCATAGAATGCTCTGATTTTCCAACAGTCATACAATTTCAAAGAAATCCATGCTTGAGCTACCACTGTTATTTCAGCTTGCCATAATTTTCAGGTTCTCAAGTGTAGTTTAAAATTGTGAAATGTAAATAATCATTTGTCTGACTATTTAACCAATGAATATTTAGTAATGAGTTTTTCAAAGTTCATTAAATTTTCCTGGATATCACTGCACAGAAGGAAAAGCATAAAAGCAGGAAGTTATCCAAGCAAAACCCCCTAGTGACTCCTGTCTTTTGTTCAGTGCCTTCACAAGTGCTGAACTACTTATCTGTTCATCTTGAAATAGGAATAGTATGATGCATTACAACATCATCTCTACCTTGTCAATGTAAACTGATTTGAACATTGTATGCCAGTCTTGCCATTCTTACTAGGAGCTCTGGGAATTATAATTTTCCAACTGCTGAATCTTAACAGAAGTCTGTCCCTCTATAGTTTTGCTCCAGATAGTTTTTCATGCACATTGCAATAATTCCAAGGAAGATTTCAAAGGACAAGGAAATTCTGTTTCAAGCTGCTCTTTGTCCTATGTTTGTGAAGCTTGACACTAAACCAGTTTAAGAAAATCCTGTTCAAATTGAGACACATCAGTACCAGTGTGTAAGTCATTCAGTCTGGTCTGCAAGCTACCACACCTCCTTCCCTCCTTCCCTCCTTCCCTCCTTCCCTCCCTCCTTCCATCCCTCCTTCCTTCCTTCCTTCCTTCCTTCCTTCCTTCCTTCCTTCCTTCCTNCCTAGAAGAGCAAATAGGGGTACGGAAGAGAAACCTTGCTGATATCCATTCCATTCCATTCCTCTCTCTCTCCCTCCTTCCCTCTCTCTCTCTCTCTCTCTCTCTCTCTTTCCTCCCCTCCCCTCCCCTCCCCTTCTCCTTTCCAACCATCTCACATTTGTGACTCTGGGTGGCTCAGATAATTTCCCCACATAATTTCTTCTTCCCACCTTTCAATTCCAGGAAATCCATGGCCAATCTCTTTCCCTTTTGTGGAAGACTCTTCTTAGGCATATATCCTTTTGCATATGTGTGTGTATGTAAACACAGACACAATTAAATTACATTTATTTTGACAAAATGCAGATACAGGCACAGAAAACCCTTCTTTCCATCATACGCT
The DNA here is from genome assembly GCA_003457575.1 of Thermophis baileyi. NCBI lineage: Eukaryota > Metazoa > Chordata > Lepidosauria > Squamata > Dipsadidae > Thermophis > Thermophis baileyi. Next base: position 659,829 of record QLTV01000804.1, read on the forward strand.
AACTGGTTTTATACTTCTCTGTACCAAGACTTAGCATATTGGCTAAGGTCTTTCCTTAGTATGAAAAGATTGCTGGTTTGAAATCCAATAGAAATGTGTGCATATGTGTCTTATGACATTTCTGAATAGATAGTTCCCCCCTTTGTTTTCTTTCAGTCCAGAGTTTTAACATTTTTCCCAGTCACTTGGGAAAAATAGAAAGGTTTATCCCCAGCCAAGGCTGGCTCTAAACAAAGGCTGACTAGGCAGTCACCTAGGAGCACCAAATTTTAGGGGCCAACAAACTTAAAAGACTTCCAAAACACACAGAAACAAACCAACAAACAAAAAAGTAACAGAGTACTTCATGAGCCAGCACACCTGCTTCAGACTTAAATATAACTTTGCAGAATTTTTGCTAATGTAATTAAAATTATTTACTGTGTAAAGAGGATAAAAATGTTAGAGATAAGGAAAAAAATGTGCAGGGTTGAAAATCCTAAATAGAAACACTTGAAAGGGGGGGGGGGGGAGACAAGATGGTGCTGTTTTGAATTTCCTAACAAAATTGGAAGATCAGCCAAACTATGGATGACCTGGCCTAGGCCTTCAAAATGGCTGCCCTCAGTTCCCAAATAATCTGAACATATTTAGGCATTTAAGGTGACATACTTAATGATCCCACCTCCTATTTTCTCCCACAACAACATACCCACAAGGTATGGACAGAGTGAGAAACTGTTTCTAATCCATTACCCTTAACCACAACACTATATCAGCTCTCAGGAATTAAGTGCAGGGATATGTCCTATGTTTAAAGACTAAATCCCACATCATCTGTAGTATTGTAGACTCCAGCTCTTTTCAGACATTAAGTCCTCATTCCACTCATCGTAATTTCCAATATTCATCCCAAAAAAATATTTGACTGTACGGTAACATAGTTGAGTGAACATGATGAAGTAATTTGTGTGATCTGACACCTTATACATAGGATTTTAGTGGGGGAGGGAGGGAGGG
>QLTV01000804.1:660865-673736 GCA_003457575.1 Thermophis baileyi
GACGGAAGGAAGGAAGGAAGGAAGGAAGGAAGGAAGGAAGGAAGGAAGGAAGGAAGGAAGGAAGGAAGCCACACCAGAAGGCAATATCAAAATACTTTTACATTCAGATAGCCACCTGCATAAAATGGCAATACAATAATTTAAAATACCTCTATCAATTTGTGGGCCAATGTTCCATAAGATCAAAGAGAATGTGCATTTCCCAAGTAGAAATTGGTAAATGTTGCTTAAATAGCATTTATGGATGGCAGAAATGTGGGGAAAAAATTGTATGATGTGGCAAAGGAAGTTTTTGTTTTGGTGAAACTTAAAAAATCAAAATTACATTATGTACTGTAGAAGTGTTGACCCAGCTCAAGACTAGGTTCATTTTACCCATCACTAGATGAGCCAATAACCACACTGAGGGAGGAAAATGGGATTCAACACTTTATTGCTGTGTAGAAGTAAAGATTCACGTTTGGGATCAAGGTCCAAATCAAGCGTGCCTGCTGATATTCAACAAGTTGTTTTTATACTATAAAACCACATATACACCTTAGTATTTCCTGACAATTTATTGTTTGTTTCTGATTTATTGAAGATATCTTCAGTTTAGGTTACTATCCCATAATAAGCATGGAGGTGCACTTAATTAGTTAACCTCTCTACTTCTGGGTGTGCTTTTTAACATGCTAATGATGAACTTTTTATCTCCAGACCTTCGCCTGGACATTCTTGAGCACAGATTAAGCAAAATACCACATTACCTTTCCTTTTTCCAGTAATGGGCCCAGTTGCAAAATTCTTTAGAACAAACTGCCAGCTAGAATAACACTTCCTATATCTGAAGTGTTTGTGGAGAGCCTCTTTAGCTTCTTCTGGTAAGTGTCAAAGTTTGTGTTATTTAGATGTTCATTCTAACAATGGTTATATCAAAGAAAAGTAGAGACAGATTAAGATGGACTAGCTCTGGTTGAAATTAAGTCATGGCTCACTTGCAAAAGCCCCTGACCATTTGCTAATAAGTTAATCGGTCAGGCCCTCAGAAGGAAGATTAAATTTGCACTCAGTCTGAATTATATCAAGCTACATATTGCTAACTTTGTTTTTCTAGACCATTTCATTCAGAGTTATCTGCTGTAGAGGAAGGAAAGAGGGGGAAATGGTGTTATACTAGGAATTAGTTTTTCTATTATTTTATTGATCTAAGCTTCATCAAAATGCCTTTTGGTGAGGTAAAATATCTTCATTTTTAACATATACTAAAAAAAAAACCCTAAATATGGGATCAATGGGCCAAGTTCATTCTAATACCACCAATATTGAGGGCAAATATTTCTTAGACTTTACACAATATCTGGAGTCATGGAGTCAATATCTGGAGTCAATTGAATTCCTTTAGACTGGGTGGTATTGGAATGAGTATAGCTGAAACAGTGATAAAACAAATGTTTAGATCCTTTGTGGTGCCGAGTCCATCTGAAAGCTGAAGAGCCCAGATAATTAGAAAGGAAAGGTTTAAGGTACTTCTTGAGTTTATAGAATAGCACTATAGCAATAGCACTTAGACTTATATACCACTTCATAGCTCTTTATAGCCCTCTCTAAGTGGCTTACAGACTCAGCATATTGCCCCCAACAATCTGGGTTGTCATTTTATCGACCTCGGAAGGATGGAAGGCTGAGTCAACCTTGAGCCGGTGAGAATTGAACTGCTAAAATGCTGGCAGTCGGCAATCAGCAGGATTAGCCTGCAATACTGCATTCTAACCACTGCCCCACCACAGCTGTGAATAGAATAGATTTTTTTTATTGTCCAAGTGTGATTGGACACACAAGGAATTTGTATCTGGTGCATAAGCTCTCAGTGTACATACAAGCAACAAGTGATCAATCATGATCATAAAAAAATACAATCATTATAAATCATAAGATACAAACAACAAAGTGATAGTCATAAAAGACTAAAGGAATAGGGAGTAGGAAAGATGAGAAGTATAATAGTAATACAGCCCTACTACACAGCGGTGGGTTGCTCCCGGTTCGGCCCGGTTCTTAGAACCGGTGACAGCGGTGGCGGCAGGAGGCTCTGCCCACCCGCCTGGGACACTTCTGCGCATGCGCAAACCTGTAGCAACAGGTTTTAGAACCCACTACTGCTACTACATGGTTAGATATCCTAAGGCATAAGAAAGTGTTGTGGGAATTAGTTGTTAAGCAGAGTGGTTGAAATGATGGATGGTTATAAAAATTACAATTAGAATTGTAGGAAAGCTTTACTTCTGTGATAACTTTCCAGAAATATACTACAATTGGATTAAAACTTCATAGTGTGCATAACTGCACAGCTTTTGCATCATTCAGAGAGAGAGATTCATTATAAAACTTTGTTTCCCCAAATTAGCAAACGAGAAAATTGTAAAGAGTTTTCTCCCATTTTCACACTAAAAAATGAATGTGAACTTAAAACTTAAGCAGGTTATACATCTAATATTGGAGTCACTCAGAATCCCTTAGGTAACACTTTGATCCTTTCCTCAGACATGATTTATTTTTAAGTTGGCCAGCCAATTTATGTCACTCATATTGAATATCATTAAAAAAAAACAAGCTGTACATTTTCTCCATCCATTTATACCTGCCTGCACAGCCAGTTTGTAGAAGCCTTCCCTGTCTTTATAGCCATCATAGAAGATAGAAAGATAGCAGAGCACATCATGAGAAAGGCGGGGCTAGATGAATCAAAAGTTGGAATTAAGATTGTCGGGAGAAATATCAGCAACCTCAGATATGCAGATGATACCACTCTAATGGCAGAAAGTGAAGAGGAACTAAAGAGCCTCTTGATGCGTGTGAAGAAGGAGAGTGCAAAAGTTGGCTTGAAACTCAACATTAAGAAAACTAAGATCATGGCATCCGGCCCTCTCAATTCCTGGCAAATAGATGGGGAAGAAATGGAGGTAGTGACAGATTTTATTTTCCTGGGCTCCAAGATCACCGCAGATGGGGACTACAGCCAAGAAATTAAAATATGGTTTTCCCAGTTGAAATGTGAAAGCTGGACCATAAGAAAGGCTGAGTGCCAAAGAATTGAGGCCTTTGAACTACAGTGCTGGAGAAGATTCCTGCGAGTCCCTTGGACTGCAAGGTGATCAAACCGGTAAGTTCTAGAGGAGATCAACCCTGACTGCTGTTTAGAAGTCCAGATCCTGAAGATGAAACTCAAATACTTTGGCCACCTAATGAGAAGGAAGGACTCACTGGAGAAGAGCTTAATGCTGGGAAAGATTGAGGGCAAAAGAAGAAGGGGACGACAGAGAATGAGGTGGCTGGATGGAGTCACTGAAGCAGTAGCATTTAAGTGAGCTTAAATGGACTCCAGAGGATGGTAGAGAACAGGAAGGCCTGGAGGAATGTTGTCCATGGGGTCGTGATGGGTCGGACACAACTTCGCAACTAACAACAACAAAAAGAACTCCATTTATGATTTCAAGAGCTCTCACCCAAAAAATTGGCACAGGGATGTTTGCTTATTATCCATCATTCATGGTCTTTGAAGGATGAAGGAAGGATACTTGGCACACAGTGTTAAGTCCTTGGGGCTACGATGCCGCCTGAAGACTTGCCGGCTGCAGAGCATTCCTGATTGGTCGAGACGTGGGGAACCAGCCAGTGGGAGAATAAAGCCCCGCCATTGGTCCGCCCATCTGACAACTCCTATATAAATAGCTGTCGGATGCCTAATGTTGTTCGTTGCCTACGGGAGTTGCCTTATTTCTTGATTGTTGCTGTTAGCAATAAAGGTTGTTTATTTATCGGTTCCTGCCTGCCTAGTTCTCCCTACAGAGCACTGGCGACAAAGGTGGGATCAGGGCTGAGGTAACGGCTAGCTAAAGTCACTACAGAGTTGCGGCGCGCCGAGTTGAGTGCTACCTTCAGTCACAGGCGACGAGAAGTCGCACCGAGGCTACCTCCCCAGCATTATGTCCTTCTAAGGATGGCCACTCTGCATGCGTTCACACCTTTTGACCCAGCTACTGAGACCTGGGACACCTACCTTGAATGTTTCGAGTGTGTCCTGCAGGCAAATGATTTCACTGAGTTGTCCAGCGCTCAGAAACGAGGCTATTTCCTCAGTTCATGTGGCCGTGAGATGTTCAGAACAGCTCGAGCTCTATCCGCCCCTCAGCCAGTCTACATAATGCCATGGGAGACTCTCTTGGAGAAATTAAAGAATCACTATTCTCTAGCTCCCTCAAGCATCGCCAGATGGCATGCATTCTGACAAAGGACGCAGAGGGAAGGGAGTCCATCAATGAATACATGGCCTCCCTTCAGAGAGCTGCCCTGAATTGCGACTTCCACAACTTGGATGATCTTTTGTTGGACCAACTCGTCTGTGGAGTAAGAGATCTGAGGCTGCAGCGATGATTGCTGGCCCGCACTGAGCTGAACCTACAGATAGCTTTGGATGAAGCCAGGGCGTCCGAAATGTCGGACAAGTCAGCTGCGGAGATTCAGCGCTTCCAGCCATCGACCGCCCCTGCCGGCAGGAACCAAGCCATCCACCATGAAGAAGCCGATTATGACGACTCCGCCGCCGACGAGGGGGAAGTGAATTGCCTCAAAACAGCTCAGAAAAAATGGACTCCAGCTGTCAAATCCCCTCAGGCTAGTTGTTTAGGTTGTGGCGGGAACCATGACAGGTTTGACTGTAGGTTCAAAACCACCATCTGCCACCATTGTGGCAAGAGAGGTCACCTGTCACGGGTCTGCAGAGCTGCCATGCCAACCACTGACTTACCCTCCGAGCCCACTTATTACAAAAAATCTATCAAGAAACCTCTAAAATGCCGTGAAGACTGCTTCGCCATCTCCTGGGACAACCGACCACTTGCAGTGGCCATCAGCCATGCCACCGAGGCCTCTCCTAACAACAAACTTTACCTCACAGTAAATTTAGAAGGTGCCCCCTGTAAGATGGAGGTGGACACTGGCTCGTCCAAGTCCCTGATCTCCTGGACCACGCTCCAGCAGCTGGTGCCCAGCATTTCAAACAAATGCCTCAAGCTGTGCCCTGTAACACTGAAGGACTATCAAGGGAAGTCCATCCCAATAGTGGGATGTGGCACCTTCAACATCACCCGTGAAAAATTCTCCAGCCACCTTCCCCTGATCGTTGTGAATGGCAACCTGCCCAGCCTCCTGGGTTTAGATTGGTTTGCTGCACTTGGCCTCAACGTGCCTGGCATCCATGCCACAATTCATGATGCCTTCGGCATGCTATCCAGCGAGTTTGCGGACATCTTGGACAATGGCCTGGGTAAATATAAGTGGAACCCCATTTCCTTCAATTTGGACCCCCAGGTAGCGCCAATCCGCTTGAAACCTAGAAGGGTGCCATTTGCGCTTCATCCCAAATGGGACCAGGAGCTAGACAAACTGATAGCCCAAGGAGTCCTTGAGGCCGTTGACCATTCCATTTGAGAAACCCCCATAGTGATTCCCCTGAAACAAGATGGCTTGATTAGGATCTGCACTGACTATAAGTGCACCATCAGTAAGGCTTTACAAGCCAACCACTACCTTGTGCCTGTGGTGCAACATCTCCTCCACTGGGCCAGTGTTCGGAGACTACAGTTGGTCCAGAATGCAGCTGCACAAGCTGTCGTGGGTGCACCTAGGTACACCCACATTACACCAATCCTCCGCGAGCTGCACTGGCTTCCTATTGGTCTCCGGGCACAATTCAAGGTGTTGGTTATTACCTTTAAAGCCCTGCATGGCTCAGGGCCAGGTTATCTTCGAGACCGCATTCTACCACATAGCTCCCAGCGACCGGTAAGATCCCACAGAGTTGGTCTCCTTCCGGTCCCGTCAGCTAAACAGTGCCGGTTGGCAGGCCCATGGGGGAGGGCCTTCTCTGTGGTTGCCCCAGCTCTCTGGAACCAGTTACCTCCTGAGATCCGGACTACCCCCACCCTATTGGCCTTCCGGAAAGCTGTGAAGACCTGGCTTTTCCGGCAGGCCTGGGGCCACTGATCTCAATGTTACAATCTGTGAGATCCGGCCACGAATGGTGTGTATGGCTTTTTAAATCATTTTTTAATATTTATATTGTTTTAATGTTTTTATACTTCTGTTGTAAGCCGCCCAGAGTCCCTTGGGAGTTGGGCGGCATAAAAATGTAACAAACAAACAAACAAACAAACAAACAAACAAACAAACAAACAAACAAAAGTATTTGCCAAGCTGGACCTAGCGCAGGCGTATCAGCAGCTCCCGGTAGATGAAGCCACTGCCATGGCTCAAATTATTGTCATGCACCACAGAGCTTTTAAATGCCTCCAATTTGGGGTGAGCGTGGCCCCAGGCATATTTCAGAGCCTGATGGAGTGGCTGCTCCAGGGTCTAGCAGGGGTAGTGCCCTATTTTGACGATGTTCTGATCTCTGCCACCGATCAGACAGAACTCGTCAATAAATTGAGAGCTGTGCTAGCACGTTTCAGATGCGCAGGGCTCAAATTAAAGTGGGAAAAATGCAAGATAGGGGTTTCTCAGGTAGAATTTTTGGGATTCCTTATTGATTCCCAGGGACTCCATCCTACCCCATCTATAGTTGAGGCCATAAAAAAGGCACCAGCCCCTTCTAATAGGGCTGAACTACAAGCCTTTCTGGGGGTGCTTAATTTTTATGCCATTTTTCTGCCCCACAAGGCTTCGCTGGCAGAGCCTCTCCATTGGCTATTAGACTCCAAAACTCCATGGCATTGGGGTCAAAAGGAAGCTGACGCTTTCAGGGCAGTTAAGGACATTCTGACCTCCAATGCAGTACTTGTCCAATCCAATGACAGCCAGCCATTGGCATGCGATGCTTCGCCTTACGGCATTGGGGCTGTCCTGAGCCACATACTCCCCAATGGGACGGAAGCCCCAATTGCTTATTACTCACGGACCTTGTCAGCTACCGAGAGAAATTATAGCCAATTAGATAGGGAGACTCTAGCAGCTGTAGCAGGAATCAAACGATTCCATGACTATGTGTATGGTCATTTTTTTCATTTGGTCACAGACCATAAGCCACTTTTGGGGTTGTTAGAAGGTGACCACCAAACCCCCCAAATTTTGTCCCTGCGTATGTCACGGTGGACAGAATTTCTGGCCACCTACAATTACCAGCTACACTATAGACCTGGAAAGAATTTGGGACACGCTGATGCCCTTAGTCGCTGCCCGCTTCCAGCGCCTGTCCTAGACCCAGACCCAGCAGTTTCTGTTCTGTTAATTGAGGAGCTGCAGACTCCAATCTCCACCACGGACATTTCAAGACACTCGGCCACTGATCCAGTCCTCTCCCAAGTTCTGGACTGGATGCAGAGGGGTGGCCGCAAGGGCCAGTGCCATCCAAATTCCAACCTACCATCTCAGACAGCACGAACTGTCTGTGAAAAAAGGGTGTCTTTTGTGAGGGAACCGGGTGGTAGCTCCTCCTGAATTAAGGGCGCCAATTTTAAATTGCCTGCATGATGCCCACCCCGGCATCGTACGCATGAAATCCCTGGGACGCAGCTATGTGTGGTGGCCAAAGTTGGATCAGGGGATTGAGGACTGGGTAGCCAAATGTCAGCAGTGTCAGCAATCCAGGCCAGCCCCTCCCCATGGCCCCTGTCCGGGAGTGGGAGACACCCAGAGCACTCTGGTCACGGATCCATCTGGATTTTGCTGGCCCCTTCCTTGGCCAGACCTTCCTGGTCTTAGTAGACGCCTATTCCAAGTGGGTATAGTTGGCTCTTATGCCATCCACCACTTCGGAGGTGGTCATAAGTGTGTTGGAAAGGGTTGCCTGATGTCGCGGTGTAAGACAATGGTCCCCAGTTCACGTTGGCACCCTTCCAGATGTTTCTTGCCAAGCATGGCATATGCCATGCCCCGACAGCCCCATTCCACCTGGCCACCAACGGCTTGGCGGAACGGGCCGTCAGGTCAGCTTAGGAGGCATTAGGCCGCCTGGGGCCTAGAGACTGGCACAACAAAATATGCCAGTATCTCTTGGCACAACACACCACCCCATGCCCGGTCACAAGCAAAGTCCTGCAGAGATACTCATGGGTTATCGGCTCCAGACCAACCTGGACTGACTGCACCCCAGCTATGCCACTGAACAAACCCCCAACAACCGCAACCACACCAGAACATTTACAGTCAGAGATCCAGTCTTTGCCCTGAATTATGGGACCAACCCGAGGTGGCTGCCAGGACACTTTAACTTTAACTTTATTCGTATTTCTATGCCACTCAACTCCCAAGGGACTCTGGGCGGCTTACAGCAAATATAAAACTTATTAAAATATAAAAAGCATTATTTAAAAAAATACATAATAAAAAGCATTTAACAACAATTAAAAAACCCATACACAACTTTTCATGGCTGGATCGCCAAATTGCAGAAGCGAGATCAACGGCCCCAAGCCTGCCGGAAAAGCCAGGTCTTTACCGCTTTCCGGAAGGCCAACAGGGTGGGGGTAGTCCGGATCTCAGGAGGTAACTGGTTCCAGAGGGCCGGGGCGGCCACAGAGAAGGCCCTCCCCTGCGGGCCCACCAGCCGGCACTGTTTAGCTGACGGGAACTGGAGGAGCCCAACCCTGTGGGATCTTACCGGTCGCTGGGGGCTATGTGGTAGAAGGCGGTCTCGAAGATAACCTGGCCCTGAGCCATGTAGGGCTTTAAAGGTAATAACCATCATACAACTAACTGGGCCCTACTCTTATAGAGTCGAGCTCGATGATGGTTGAATGTGGTGGCGATACATAAACCAGCTCAGAAGGAGGTTCCCATACATGACCAATCAACGACCAGGGCAGGCCCAATCCGACCCTGAAGAAGCACCCCGCAGGCCTTCAGGCCCAGCCGGAGCCAATCCAACCACCAATAACTGAAGCGTTCTCAGCGCCAGACTCACCTGAAGAGTCTGGCCCTCCAGCGATGAATGGATCTCCACCCAGATTGGCTGCGAAGTTGCCAGGAGTTGTGGAGGATGCTTTACCAGCTCCTCCTTCTTTGGCCACTGCCCCAGAACTGAGACGATCAGGGTGGAGCCGACAGCGGCCAGCATACCTGTCGGCATGCACCATCTGGGAGGAGAGGGGTGTTAAGTCCTTGGGGCTACCATGCCGCCTGAAGACTTGCCAGCTGCAGAGCGTTCCTGATTGGTCGAGACATGGGGAACCAGCCGGCGGGAGAATACAGCCCTGCCATTGGTCCACCCGTCTGACAGCTCCTATATAAATAGCTGTCAGACGCCTAATATTGTTCGTTGCCTACGGGAGTTGCCTTATTTCTTGACTGTTGCTGTTAGCAATAAAGGTTGTTTATTTATCGCAACCTGCCTAGCCTCAGTTCCTGCCTGTCTAGTTCTCCCTACAGAGCACAGAGCATCAACTTCCCAAGCTGCATAGATTGGCCTTTGTTAATAAACCACATTACACTTCTGTCAGAAATAATTGTAGTAAGCACACACAGGCATTGTCTGCTGTAATGGTGAACATTTTCTGATTTTCTCCTGATAGTTTGATAATCAAGTACAATAGCACCACCTACTTGTCAAAGAGCATGTCAGCATACCAAGCTTATTTTCCCATTAAGCCTGTTTTAACTCCAAAAGAAATGAATGAAAATTATAGGTTATATTCATGTAACATGCTAAGCTAAACTGAAGCTTGCTTGTTTGTGATCTAAAAGATCAAATAAAACTATATTTTACCGCTTACTATGTTGTATGATGGCATCAAATTGTGGTTGTATCTGCAAGGCATGACTAAAAAAATCATGGTTTAGAACAGGGGTGTCAAACTTGCTACGAGTTGTCATGTGATGTATTGTGACTTCCCCCCCCCTTCGCTAAAATGGGTGTGGGGATGGCCAGTGCGTGACGCATCCGGCCCGTGGGGCACAAGTTTAATACCCCTGGTTTAGAATATAGAATGAACATTGCAATTTTAATGGCCTATAAGGACATCAGAAGGAAATTGATTTCATTTTTGCTAATCCATGCTTGTTTATAAAGTCTATGCTTGCTTAGAAGTAAAGTCTCTAAGCATATATTTTCTTCCATGACGAGATAAATGTTCTCCTGGTATGATTATTCCTGAAATGTCTTACGGATTAGGAAGAATAGAAAGATTGCATTGCAATAAAATGAAAATGATGTCACATGTGAAAATATTTGTATCAATATTTATTACTATAAATATTAAGTAATAATTATTTTATTAATTGGTTAAGTATTAGTATAATTATTAATATATATATATATATATATATATATATATAAACAAATTGATTAAATTTATTAATTAAAGTAAACATCAATACAATAAGTATTAATATAATTAGTGATTCAATAATATTAATATTTCTATTTAAAGTCTATAGCTGAATCTCATTGAAATCCATAAGATTTTAAGTCAATCAAATAATCAAATAAAAATAAATATCATTTTATTTATTTATTTACTATCCCAATTTTGTTTTCTACAATTCAAGGTGGTGTACATAATGCTCCTGCATTGTATTTTCGCCACAATAACAACCTTGTGAGGTGTGTTGGAATGAAAGAGAGTGACAAACTCAGTCAGCCAGCTTCCATACCTGCTCAAAGCATAGGTAAAGGTAAAGGTTCCCCCGCACATGTGTGCTAGTTGTTTCCGGCTCTAGGGGCGGTGCTCATCTCCATTTCTAAGCCAAAGAGCCAGCGCTGTCCAAAGATGTCTCTGTGGTCATGTGGCCGGCATGATTAAACGCCGAAGGTGCACGGAGCGCTGTTACCTTCCCACCAAAGTGGTCCCTATTTTTCTACTTGCATTTTTTATGTGCTTTCGAACTGCTAGGTTGGCAGAAGCTGGGATAAGTAACGGGAGCTCATCCTGTTATGCAGCGCTAGGGATTCGAACCGCTGAACTGCTGACCTTCTGATCGACAAGCTCAGTGTCTTAGCCACTGAGCCACCGCGTCCCTCAAAGCATAACTAAGTCTAAATTTCACTTCACAGATTCCTTTCTCAGAGTTGTTAATGTAATTGTTGTGTGTGGTTCTGGTACTTGTCAGATTGGAGAAAGCTAGTGCAAAAAGTGATTAAAAAGTAAAGTGATTTAAAAAAACATGTTTTTTCCTTTCCTTTCACTTCTTATTAAAAGGTATAGCCCTCTGCTGGCAAAGTGAAACATTAACAAACAGCAAATATACTTCATATTATTCCACCAGCATTGATTTTCTGAAAAATAGTTGCATGTGTTCACTTTTTTATAGTTATTTATTCCTTAACAGTTTAAATATATAATGAAATTATGTCCCTTTTCTGAATGATACATTAATTATGATTAATGTTATCATTCATTTGCACTTGGAGGACTTTCATGAGGACTTTTTCAGAAAAAAGAAGAAAGGAAGAAAAATACAACTGCTCAGTAAATCCCACCAACTTGGATTATGAGGCCTTCCATGTTTTTTGCTTTAGGCTTCCAATATTTGTATGTTATGCCTTTTGCTGCCTAAGCCATGGCTTATAAATTGCAGCTGTCTGAGGGACACAAGAAGACCAGGGTTCTTCTCCCTTTGGACAGGCCTGAAACCTAACCTGAAATATAGTGGGACTTCTGTTCATAGGTTCCCCTTTCTGATCAATGATTGCATAAATCATTTTGCTTACTTACTCACTACAAGTGCCCCCGAAGATAGAACAATTGGACAATATATCCTAGTGACAATTTCTATGTTACACAGGCTGCATATAACTTAAGCACCAGTTTCACATTATGCTTTGCAATGCTTGGGAGAGAGTAGCCCTCCCCCCCCAAAAAAAAGATTGAATGAGTGAACAAAGGAAAAGAGGGAGGGACAAGAACTAGCTGTCAGGGGAAAAGGCAGACCTGCAACTTAAGATTCCTTAACTCCAGTGAAGTTTCTGGCATAACAATAAAACTTGTGTTTCTCTGATGAATGACAGGGAATTATTATTGCTTTACACCAACTAATTAACAAAAGAAAAAGAAACACAACAGTCTTAACAACATAAGGTAAGCTCCACAGTAATGATAATAATGATAACAAAGAGGACTGGGAGTGAAAAAGAGAAAATGATTTAAAAACGCCTTCAAATAATAACTTTACAATTGGGTGTAGGTTTGAAACAACATAGATTTATTTCTGTGTTTGATGTTATCATTTGTTCTGGGATGGATATATTTAAATTCTATTTCTGGATTCTATAAACATAACAACTTCATCATTAAAGATGATGTCCCCCTCTAAATTAGGCAAGAAACAAAGCAAGAAAGTTGGGCCAGTTTATGGTGTAAAAGATTGCTGTGTACTAAGTACTGTATAAGGTCCTGATAAAAATCCAGATAGTCATGCAACACAATAATAGATAGAATAGAATAGAATTTTTTATTGGCCAAGTGTGATTGGACACAAGGAATTTGTCTTGGTGCATATGCTCTCAGTGTACATAAAAGAAAAGATAAGTTCGTCAACAATCATAAGGTACAACACTTAATGATAGTCTGGGTACAAATAAGCAATCAAATCCTAGTAGGAACCAGTCAATATACATTGTAAGGATACAAGCAACCAAGTTACAGTCATGCAGTCATTTGTGGGAGGAGACGGGTGATGGGAACGATGAGAAGATTAATAGTAGTGCAGACTTAGTAAATAGTTTGACAGTGTTGAGGGAATTATTTGTTTAGCAGAGTGATGGCGTTCGGGGGAAAACTGTTCTTGTGTCTAGTTGTTGTGGTGTGCAGAGCTCTATAGCATCGTTTTGAGGGTAGGAGTTGAAACACTTGATGTCCAGGATGCGAGGGGTCAGTAAATATTTTCACGTCCCTAT